>JAGDYQ010000069.1:2538013-2631543 GCA_021962125.1 Bulinus truncatus
ATTTTGGATGAAATAATTTCTGTTATGCGGTCATATGGTAGAAAACCTTCGTGACGTCACATGACGTTAATAGCAATAAATACAATGCTAAAATTGGGACATAAAATAATCTTTTTAACATGCTTAGACTCAAGAGCGACATTTCTTTCAACTATATTCTTTTAAAATACATCATACACTTTCTTTCCATACCAAAAGCAACCAAATATCTGGTGGGCGGACATTCGTTTACTTAGTGTTTGTAATACTATAGAAATAATACAAGTCAATCTATTTATATCTGGGTCATTTGGCGGGTTACCCCGGGGACACGGAAGTCAGCTTGCGTGTGACGTCACAGACAGAACAAAATGGCGGTGTTGTTTTTTTAAATACAAAGAAATATAAGGAAGGAAAATATTTTTTTTAAGTAATTTAGGATTATTTGCGACCATTATTTCGATCCATTTCGTTCGATTTACATTAAGACCTTTGGATTAAGGTAGGAAAGAACCATTTATCTCGTGGGCGGACTGTCGTAAACAATTACCAAATCATCTTTAAAACAAATGATGGGAATAATCACTAATTGATTAATTTGTATTAATCCATCTTGTATTGATGGAAGGTATAGAGCAAAAGGTGACTGATGCAGTATAAAATATTTCAAAACGAAAATTTTCTATTGTTAACTACATAATAAATTAAATATTCTCAATAATGTGAAACAGAAAGACACCATTCGGTATAAATTGTTTAAAAATAATCACATTCGATACAAATATCACATATTCCTTGCACAATATTGAGACAGTTAACTACCTGTGACAAGTAATTTATTTTAAACCAAAATATCTCAATGGAGGAAAAACAACTTAGAAATAAACCTAGAAAAAAAAAAAGAAGTGTAGCAAACTACAAAATTCATGGGCCGCTATTTGTAGTTCACGCGTGCGCAGTTAGATGTAAACCATGTACTTGATATCTAAATCTTTAAAAACCATTCATAGGTAAGTGAGAATGTACAACGGTGATTAACAAGGAGGTTGAATACATGGAGACGGCGTCTGCTATCAGATGGTACCAAGCGGCTGAATCCAGTGGGCGTAACCTATCGCCGCCATTTTCGACTCAAAATATTCCACCAGCTTTCATTACGATACCAGTTTTCTCATTCTAGAAACGACTCCAATGAGCTTTGTATTTTGTCATCACTTCTTTTCTAAAGTCTGCTAAGGCCCTAGTTAATTTCTAGTGGACTAGTTATTCTAATGTGTCAATTACAAAGCGCTGTAGAATATGTAAAGCTATTTATACGATCAGCTGATAGAGGCCTATAAAACTTATATTATACGCTATATCGAAATTAAGCCAGGGTAAAAATTTTATTTTTACATAATACATAATATTTTGTTTTATACTTTGATGTTTATTGCAAAGCATTTGATCAAACAATGAAAAATGGCTAGCACTAAGCAGCGTAAACTAGACTAAAAACCATCCTGTCAATATTGCCTTTCGAAGCGTTTCGAAGCAATCAGTAAATCAAACGATAGCAACAAACTATCGATACACAAAGACCCGCCGAGAGAGGGGCATAGGGGGAAACGCCCAGGGGCACGGCGAGTTTTAGGGGCCCAGACAGAGCTGGCCAATCAACTTTTGAAAATATTATCAGCACGATGGGATGGGGGGGGGGAGGCGTGACAGCCCTGCCCAGGGGCCCGAAATTTCTGTCGGTGGGCCTGGTTGCACATTTAAAAAGCCAATAAAACCTGTTTTACGACAAGAATTAAACATGAGCCTGCCATTTGGCGATCCACGTAAACCAGCTATGTATGTTTCGCATTGCACCTATCAATATTTATGTACATTGTGAAACATTGTTGAAATGGTGGGGATATTGTGTTACAATGTAGTACATTGCGGATTATGTGGTACATTGTGGTGCATTGTGAGACATTATGGGACATTCTGATACATTGTGGTACATTCTGTTACATTGTGAAACGTTGTTGAAATCGTGGGATATTCTGTTACATTGTATAGTACATGGTGGGATATTCTCGTACATTCTGTTTCATTGTGGTACATCGTGGGACATTCTGGTACATTCTGTTTCATTGTGGTACATTGTGGGACATTCTGGTACATTCTGTTTCATTGTAGTACATTTGGGACATTGTGAGACATTCTGGTACATTATGTTTCATTGTAGTACATTGTGGGACTTTGTGGGACATTCTGGTACATTCCGTTTCATTGTGGTACATTGTGGGACATTCTGGTACATTGTGGGACATTCTGTTTCATTGTGGTACATTGTGAGACATTCTGGTACATTCTGTTTCATTGTGGTACATTGTGGGACATTGTGGTACATTGTGGGACATTCTGGTACATTCTGTTTCATTGTGGTACATTGTGGGATATTCTGGTACATTCCGTTTCATTGTGGTACATTGTGGTACATTGTGGGACATTCTGGTACATTCTGTTTCATTCTCTCAATGCCACCTAATCCATCGATTAAAGCATAGCCAACAGGCAACTTAAATGAACCATTGACGGCAACAATCATAAACGGCATTTTGCCAACGGCATTGTGTCATCATCTAGATGTTTATTGCATATCGCAACAGCACTGCTTTACAGCAACAGTATTAAGCACAAACAAATTAACTAATTAGCATTATTATTATAGTGACTAACTGATGACGCGATATCCCGTTTTCTCGTCGTCGTTGTGTACAACCGTACGCCAAACAAGAGGGCATTTATTACTTTAAAAAAAATTATAACACAGTGTTTTATAACGTTCAAAATAGTACAATAATATAACATACACACTACACAGCTACCAATGTTTTGAGTCGAACATGGCGGCGATAGGCAACGCCCACTGGTTTCAGCCTAGTGACGTCATGCCGCCTCCAGTAATTCAACCTCCGTGGTGATTAAGATGTTAGGTAAGTGTTTGTTTTAATGGAGTTGTGGTTCGATTCTGGACACATTGTAATTTTTTTTTTAGTTTATAGCATATCATGGGTATCATTTTTAAGTGTAATTCCATTTCTCTATATTTTTCTATTTTTTTTTTTTACTTAAACAATAAAAATTACTCAAAACTCGATAATTATCGCTTAAAGGTATGTAGATGTGTGTGGTTGGGGGGGATGGCGTAACTAAATGGGGGCGCAGGGGGGCACTCCAATGTGAGCAGCACTAACCGTATTTAACTGACTATAAGGCGCACCCAGTTTTTAGATCACCATAACGAGAAATATAATATTTAGCCTTGCTAAACAGCAGTGTTCGATTTAAGAAAAAACCAGTGCCGGGGATGAACAAAATTTTCTGCAGAGCCGGGGATAAATGTCATCCCCGGCGGGGATGAAAAAAACTAAACCAGAGCCGGGAGATGTCAATTCTCAGTGCCGGAGATATCCCCGGCATCACCAGCGGCGGCGAGATACCAACAATTTTTTTGAGGAACTCCAATTTACACTCCATGGGCCAACAAGTAACTGATTTATTTTCATAGGCGAAACCAACAAAAATATAAAAAAATTGGGGAAAACATGTGTCTTAGTTAACATAGTTCACGTTGGTTCAAACAAATTTGAAGCTGCACATTAATAGGACAAGCAATGAATTAAAAAAAATGCAAATTTTTCATGCATTCTCTGTTATTTGAAATCAAATATTCCATTACTCATAATTATTTCAATCATTTAAACAAATTATGACGTTGTTCCATAACTAATTCTTTTGTTGGTTTGCCTGAAGGTACATCGCTAGCAGAATTTGACGTATCTTATAGCTGTGAATAAGTCTTGAAAACTTATATTACTTTATTTACGAGCAAATGGTTTTACTCCTGTGTTACCATTAAACATAAATCTAGTGCGTGCAGGATAAAACATAATTTTATCAATACTTCCAGCTACTTAGGTATTTTGATTTCAACTTCAAATTAAATTTATTAAAGTCGGATAATCTAAACTTGTAATAACAAATTATTGCTACGGATATACTGTAACACATGACTTACACGCAGTAGACGTAGTATGAAGATTATGCGTTCGAGATTTGACTCCTTGAAAAACATCTGTTTGTTTGTAAAAGACAACTTTGTTTGGGTTAACGTTTTAGCAAAACGGCTCTTTAGCAACTTAATTTAAAATTATAAAATAAAAATAAAATACAAATATTTCTTTAAATCTTTGTCTGGATTTTATATAACAATAACATTTTTCGATTGACAACTTGCGCCTGACGACTTACGAGCGACGAATTAAAAGTGAACATAAAATTAGAACCAAAGATTACTTCGAACTCTTACTGTACATTTATTTCTATTGATTCGGTAGATAGAAGCGCAGTACGCTCGCTCGACTTAAGAAAAAATCAGTGCTGGGGGTGAAAAAAAAAATTCCGCAGAGCCGGGGATAAATGTCATCCCCGGCAGGGATGGCATTAGCTAAAGCAGAGCCGGGGATGACGGTCCTCAGTGCCGGGGATATCCCCGGCGGTAAATCGAGCACTGCTAAACAGCATTCGGACTATAAAATGCACCCCCATTCTATCTCACAATTTGAGATTATAGTTAGAAAATACGGTACTTTTCCGAAATTTAGTGGCAGTATTTCACCATTTTAATGAATAGGTGGCATCTTTGGACGCTATTGTCTGGAGGGAGGTGTTGATATATGTTTATAATGAATTCTATACTATTAGATTTCTGATTATGAAATGTGAAAAAAACTTATATAAGAGGTAAGGCATACTAGTTAGGCCATATCATCAGGGCCTTGAGGGAAAGGGGGGGGGATGAGCCCAAACTCATGTTAGGGACACATAACTTTAGGTTTAACTTTTAAGGTACGAAAATCTGACACAGAATAGACATTTTTGGTGGAGATGGTCTGGGCCCAAGCATGGGCGTAGCTAGCTATTGGGGCATCTTTGCTAGCTCGATTCCCCCCCCCCCACCCACCCCACCCCCAATCCAAAAAGTGATAAATCCTTATATTTTTAACTACATATTTCACACGTCTTTCTCTCTTCGCTAAGAATGCGTCTGAAATATCTTTTTTCATTGTTTGTAGCCCTCGTCATGATCTCATTCCATCTTTTTACAAACTCTAAATGCCACTAATAAACTTCCAAGCATCATAGCCGAAATGCTTTTAGATATGTCCGTACTTTGCAGGGATTAACTTGCGAATTTAGTCAATCATAGACAACCCCCCCCCTTCCCAATATCACTCTTTTTACCATTCCCTGCCACAGTGTAACTTTTCGCCCCCCCCCCAACCCTTTAAGACAAACTCCATAAAACTCATAAAATGCATACAATCCATTTATAAAATAAAAATAATCATGCAGGATTTATTTAGTTTTTCTTATTATTGTCTATTCCTAGCCTGCTTATTTGAAGATAGTTTGACAAAGACATGTTTGAAAAAAATGTTGCCGCTGTGTGTTTTAAAGGCTGCAAAACACTATTTCAAGCAGCACTGCCCCTTTCCAGGCTACTGGGTCCAAGATTAGTTGACGACATGCGGATATGAGATGTACCCTTTTGGAGATGCATGACATAATATTTATGACTATAAGAGATGCCTACCTCTAAGTTGATGTGAGATATAGATGTATTATTAGAAGATGTACGACAGAGCCATTCTTTCTTTATTATTTTTTTTAGGGTAGGGACGGGAGGGGGTGCTCCTAGACAATGATACATTTTAGGGCCCTAAGTAATCGTATATTTGGAGACCACCGGCAAAGGGATATTAAGGGATTTTACGCAAAGGTACATTTGGGCCCCTCGGCAAAAACGATGATAAGGCAACCACATGCAACCCCAATAATGTTAAGATAGCCGGGGTCCTAAAGACGACCGTCAACTCTTAAATAATTTTATCCAGGGCCCTTGTTAAATTGAGTCTAATTATTTTACAGCATTAAATGAACAACACATCAAAGTTTCCCGGTAAATAGTGTTTATGTAGACATGTTGAGTCATCTCTCTTACACTAAATAAATAGGGATAGGCGAATCAGGCTCCGCCCCTAACTTATGAGAGTCCCTGCTATGCTCAGCTATATATCTTTTGACGTGTTTTAGGGGTCGGCTATTTTCTTTTGCACCCAGGGCTTCGACCAACCTTAGTCTGCCTCCGCTCAAAGGTGATAACCCTTTTTCCACGTTGTGAATTGGCGTGTTTTGATCTATTTGGCGGAGATTGCCTGGGATTTAGATTAGCAGGCGTCCGCCTTTTGGTTATACTTGGGGGGGGGGGGGAGGGAGCTGTCTTTATGCTAAGCATTAGGGCTTCCTCGGCGTCTGGACTTTTATCTAATTGTTGAAAAAAATACATCCTGAGATGTTCTTATGCATTTTATAAGAATTCGCACTGGAAATGGGGTGGGGGCCTACATAGTGGAGTACTCGCCTGGTTTGCCTCTACCCATAAGAACGGCATTATGTGCTTTACTAGTATTTACGTTGAAAATGTGAAGATCATTTTTAGAGGGTTAAAAAATCATGCGGTTTTATAGCAGAAAATACAAATTTTGGTCTAAGTTTTTTTAAGCTTATAAGCTTTTAATTGGTTTCACTTTCTGTTTGTGGGTGTGTGTGTCCTCAAATCAAGTACCTATATTTTGGACATGTTCTAATTACGTTACAAATTCGGCATGTATGTCATTACCCGTTTTAATAATTTCAACTTTAGAACTAGAAAAATTACGAAACAAATAAACTCTCCATTGATCTTCTCATGGTCCGGCCCTTCAGTCAAAATAAAGAGCCTATTGTGGTTCTTCAGTAGTTATAAATGTTTATCTGTGATTTTGCATTACGATGAAAAATAAAGTTATAAGTTGTACATGTAACATTGAAAGGTCACAAAAACACTAGATATAGACATCAAGAGTGGCTGCAGTGAATACATTGAAGTAACAGAAGTGTGTGGTCTACTTCAAGATATGCCACAGTATGCGGGATGCTATTTTTATACTAAATCTGTAGCGGCCCATTCGCTACCTATTAATTAATTTCTCATTTATGTGTAGGTTTATACTGAAAGATTGGTCAAATTATTGTCAACGATTGCCCAAGTCAGCAAGTCACTGCAAAGTACAGACATATCCAACAACACTAAAGCAATGATGCTTGGAAGTTTATAAGTGGCCACTCTGAGTATTCAGGATGCTGAAAAACAATCATGGTAAGGGCTACAGACATAGATAAAAAATGGATGTTCCAGACC
Source organism: Bulinus truncatus (assembly GCA_021962125.1). Classification (NCBI taxonomy): domain Eukaryota; kingdom Metazoa; phylum Mollusca; class Gastropoda; family Planorbidae; genus Bulinus; species Bulinus truncatus. The sequence goes on from JAGDYQ010000069.1 coordinate 2,545,272, forward strand.
TATTTTTAGAGAAGAGAGAAAGACGCATGAAGACACTAAATACTTAACAGTTAATAGAGAAAGGAATCGTTATTTTACACCCAACTCAAGTCTGAAATATTTAGTTTAAAATGTTATATATTGTTAAAGGTTGCACACTTTTCAGAACGGTGGGGGAAGGAGGCTCCACAATAGCTTGCTACGGTCTGTGCTTTCATGTAGTGTCATTGTAACGTAGACTGGGAAATATTCCAGTCAGGCTGAGAGAAATTAAGCTGTGGTGGGGAGGGGAGAATTAATGGCAAGTTAATTTTGATTGTAGAAACTTTTGAAACAGGTCAATTGTTTAGGTTCTAAAAGACTTGCCCCCCCCCCTCACCGCGCCACTGCCCGGGCTCCCAAGTCCTAAATTCGGCACTGCCGACACCGGCTCACCACCCCTGGAAAAAAATGGCCTTAGTCTTTAAACTAAACATAACAGAATAATTGCGTTGTGATTGCCATGTAACCCACATTTAATTTTCGATCAACTTCGAATGTAAATAAAAAAAAAATGCTTCAGTCACGGAAGATTAAAAATAAATCTGAAGTTTCATAAAAAAAATACAATATTGAAAACATAGATAATTTACTTTAAAAAAAGGTTCCCTTAGCCCTAAAGGGCCATCGGGGCAGATGAGGTGTAGAATTCAGCCGCCTTTACTTCCCCAACTTAAAGTCAGGTACCCATTTAAAGCTGGGTGGACTTGTGGGACGACCTTGAAACACATTTCACCTGGAAAAATTCCCATGGTTCTCACCGAGGATCGAACCCTGGACTCTCAGGTCGAGTATCTACACCACTCGGCCATCCGTCCCACAGATAATTTACTTAACTGTTGTACAATTAGCGGCTGAGATAATGCAAACAGCCGCATAAACATTTCGTAAATATACAATTATATAGGTCAGTGAGTAAACTACGAATAGCACCCCACACTATTTGTAGTCCACCGGACTAATTGTAACGGATTACGAATAGCCACAGCCAATTTAGAAACCTCGAAATAAATCTAAAGGACACAAATTATTATCTGGAAAGTTATATATTATCTAATCATTATTTTCTTACACATGTGTGGTTCATAACTGTTATGGCGAAGTTTGCATTTATCATTCATCACTGTGAGAAACAAATAATATTCATGAATACATATGTATAATTTTGGTTAGAGACTCATACACACCTTTTTCGTAGATATAAAACACACATTTTCTGCAAAAAAAAAGTAAAATAAAATATGTCTGTTATCAAGTAGTGACACAGAGACATCAGATAGACATATGTCTGTTATCAAGTAGTGACACAGAGACATCAGACAGACAAATGTCTGTTATCAAGTAGTGACACAGAGACATCAGATAGACATGTGTATGTTATCAAGTAGTGACAAAGAGACTTTAGATAGACATATGTTTGTTATCAAGTAGTGACACAGGGACAAAGGATAGACATATGTCTGTCATCAAGTAGTGAAATTATCAACTAGTGACAAAGAGACATCAGATAGGCATATGTCTGTTATCAAGTAGTGACACAGAGACATCATATTTTTTGCTGTTTTCTTAGAATCTAGAGGGGATGAAACATCGAGGTCTTTAATTTCGATAAAAATGTTTATTCAGGGCTTGGGTCTATTTCTTTATTATCTATGGTAAATCCAGCCTTGGCTGTAATTATTTTGTGTGTCAATTACTTAAGGCCGCAAACAATGTACGAAACTAATTTTTTCATACAAAGGAGACTTCCTGGTGCAGTCCTAAAGTAATGTCAAACTAAGGTCAGGGTGAGAGGCATTACTCACGTTTGGGAAGCACGCGAGGCACAATATGGCCGTTCAGATGGAGATGAGAGATGAAAGTATTCCACTGGGGAGCAGAGGTGGGGATTGTTGTTGTAGAGGTACATTCTACGATGGTCAGCTTCATTATTCTACGATGGTCAGCTTCATTATTCTACGATGGTCAGCTTCATTATTCTACGATGGTCAGCTTCATTATTCTACGATGGTCAGCTTCATTATTCTACGATGGTCAGCTTCATTATTCTACGATGGTCAGCTTCATTATTCTACGATGGTCAGCTTCATTATTCTACGATGGTCAGCTTCATTATTCTACGATGGTCAGCTTCATTATTCTACGATGGTCAGCTTCATTATTCTACGATGGTCAGCTTCATTATTCTACGATGGTCAGCTTCATTATTCTACGATGGTCAGCTTCATTATTCTACGATGGTCAGCTTCATTATTCTACGATGGTCAGCTTCATTATTCTACGATGGTCAGCTTCATTATTCTACGAGGGTCAGCTTCATTATTCTACGATGGTCAGCTTCATTATTCTACGATGGTCAGCTTCATTATTCTACGATGGTCAGCTTCATTATTCTACGATGGTCAGCTTCATTATTCTACGATGGTCAGCTTCATTATTCTACGAGGGTCAGCTTCATTATTCTACGATGGTCAGCTTCATTATTCTACGATGGTCAGCTTCATTATTCTACGATGGTCAGCTTCATTATTCTACGATGGTCAGCTTCATTATTCTACGATGGTCAGCTTCATTATTCTACGATGGTCAGCTTCATTATTCTACGATGGTCAGCTTCATTATTCTACGATGGTCAGCTTCATTATTCTACGATGGTCAGCTTCATTATTCTACGATGGTCAGCTTCATTATTCTACGATGGTCAGCTTCATTATTCTACGATGGTCAGCTTCATTATTCTACGATGGTCAGCTTCATTATTCTACGATGGTCAGCTTCATTATTCTACGATGGTCAGCTTCATTATTCTACGATGGTCAGCTTCATTATTCTACGATGGTCAGCTTCATTATTCTACGATGGTCAGCTTCATTATTCTACGATGGTCAGCTTCATTATTCTACGATGGTCAGCTTCATTATTCTACGATGGTCAGCTTCATTATTCTACGATGGTCAGCTTCATTATTCTACGATGGTCAGCTTCATTATTCTACGATGGTCAGCTTCATTATTCTACGATGGTCAGCTTCATTATTCTACGATGGTCAGCTTCATTATTCTACGATGGTCAGCTTCATTATTCTACGAGGGTCAGCTTCATTATTCTACGAGGGTCAGCTTCATTATTCTACGATGGTCAGCTTCATTATTCTACGATGGTCAGCTTCATTATTCTACGATGGTCAGCTTCATTATTCTACGATGGTCAGCTTCATTATTCTACGATGGTCAGCTTCATTATTCTACGATGGTCAGCTTCATTATTCTACGATGGTCAGCTTCATTATTCTACGATGGTCAGCTTCATTATTCTACGATGGTCAGCTTCATTATTCTACGATGGTCAGCTTCATTATTCTACGAGGGTCAGCTTCATTATTCTACGAGGGTCAGCTTCATTATTCTACGAGGGTCAGCTTCATTATTCTACGAGGGTCAGCTTCATTATTCTACGAGGGTCAGCTTCATTATTCTACGAGGGTCAGCTTCATTATTCTACGATGGTCAGCTTCATTATTCTACGATGGTCAGCTTCATTATTCTACGATGGTCAGCTTCATTATTCTACGATGGTCAGCTTCATTATTCTACGATGGTCAGCTTCATTATTCTACGATGGTCAGCTTCATTATTCTACGATGGTCAGCTTCATTATTCTACGATGGTCAGCTTCATTATTCTACGATGGTCAGCTTCATTATTCTACGATGGTCAGCTTCATTATTCTACGATGGTCAGCTTCATTATTCTACGATGGTCAGCTTCATTATTCTACGATGGTCAGCTTCATTATTCTACGATGGTCAGCTTCATTATTCTACGAGGGTCAGCTTCATTATTCTACGAGGGTCAGCTTCATTATTCTACGAGGGTCAGCTTCATTATTCTACGAGGGTCAGCTTCATTATTCTACGAGGGTCAGCTTCATTATTCTACGAGGGTCAGCTTCATTATTCTACGATGGTCAGCTTCATTATTCTACGATGGTCAGCTTCATTATTCTACGATGGTCAGCTTCATTATTCTACGATGGTCAGCTTCATTATTCTACGATGGTCAGCTTCATTATTCTACGAGGGTCAGCTTCATTATTCTACGAGGGTCAGCTTCATTATTCTACGAGGGTCAGCTTCATTATTCTACGAGGGTCAGCTTCATTATTCTACGAGGGTCAGCTTCATTATTCTACGAGGGTCAGCTTCATTATTCTACGAGGGTCAGCTTCATTATTCTACGAGGGTCAGCTTCATTATTCTACGAGGGTCAGCTTCATTATTCTACGAGGGTCAGCTTCATTATTCTACGAGGGTCAGCTTCATTATTCTACGATGGTCAGCTTCATTATTCTACGAGGGTCAGCTTCATTATTCTACGATGGTCAGCTTCATTATTCTACGAGGGTCAGCTTCATTATTCTACGAGGGTCAGCTTCATTATTCTACGAGGGTCAGCTTCATTATTCTACGAGGGTCAGCTTCATTATTCTACGAGGGTCAGCTTCATTATTCTACGAGGGTCAGCTTCATTATTCTACGAGGGTCAGCTTCATTATTCTACGAGGGTCAGCTTCATTATTCTACGATGGTCAGCTTCATTATTCTACGAGGGTCAGCTTCATTATTCTACGAGGGTCAGCTTCATTATTCTACGAGGGTCAGCTTCATTATTCTACGAGGGTCAGCTTCATTATTCTACGAGGGTCAGCTTCATTATTCTACGAGGGCCAGCTTCATTATTCTACGAGGGTCAGCTTCATTATTCTACGAGGGTCAGCTTCATTATTCTACGATGGTCAGCTTCATTATTCTACGAGGGTCAGCTTCATTATTCTACGAGGGTCAGCTTCATTATTCTACGAGGGTCAGCTTCATTATTCTACGAGGGTCAGCTTCATTATTCTACGAGGGTCAGCTTCATTATTCTACGAGGGTCAGCTTCATTTATGTTCTATCAACACGTCACAATTAGGCGAGTTATACAATTATTGGCGCTAAGGTCCATCTACCTATATTCGATTATTTAATTAAACCTTATAACAGATACTCTATTAAGTCAAATATTGCTAGGTATGACCAATGGATGACATTGTATTCAGAACCATAATATGCTCTTAATGGTGCAAAACACATCTTGACTTAGAAGACATAATTTTGAATAAAAAGAAAAAAAAGTAAATCAAACGAGGGGAGGGGGGTGGGGTGCGCGTCAATATAATGGTTACATCCGGGTGAATCGGAAATGATCAGGTCAAAGACTAATAAGTAATTACAAAGATTAAAATAAAACACTCGAGTTGGAAGGAATTAGACTTATGATTAGATACCCGGTAAATAATAATAATTATTGTTTGGGTTCTGTGATGTGACTATAAAATTAAGGTGTAGATTAAAAACTTAGTAAGGTGTGTTCCTCTCAATAACATTGTGAAGTCTATTACGATAAGGTAATTTCAGTATGGCGGTCTTTTTCTGCAAGTTTTTGACCAGAATAGGCTCTTACAATGATAGATGCATGTTTGGTCGAGTACGGAAAAATTTTCAGTGTGAACATTGTGCTTGACGCTTTCTGCACAGCAGCTGTATTCTTGGCCGAATTTTGGATAGACATACGCGAAGTTCTTCTTCGACAGACAAAAGGCGTTCTCGTTTCTTGTGTTTGATGTTGCTCATGGCCGAAAATCCAAACTCGCACATGTAAGAGGTGGAAAAAAGCAATAGAAGTCGCAAAGCTTTCTCAGCAATTGCAGGGTACTTGTTTTCAACCAACAACCAAAACGTATCCATCTATCTTAATAGGGAGCCGGAGCCATCAAATTTGTGGGAGCCGGAGCCGGAAAAAAATTTGGCTGCTCCGCAAGCCTGGTTTAAACGACGGTATGACGTAGCCCCGGCCCGCGGCGCTCAGCTGTGATTTTGTGGCATCACTGGAATGTGTACATTATTTGGCTGTGGACTTGGAGTAACTTAACACTGTTAACAAACTAATAGTCATTAGTTAGTTATCAACATCTTATTCTTACTTCTTTAGGCTTGAATAATGGCTTTGTCAAATGCCAATTGAATTCATTAAAATTTGTATTTCAATTTTCAAACTTGTAAAATACAGAAATACAGCATTATTGTTCTCAAATCTCAATTCCATTCAATCTTGTTATTTGTTTTTTTCAATTAGTTATCCATTTCAATACACATCATAAACTATGGACATTTGAACAATAACAATAAGCAATAAGCATCCATCATCCAATAAGCAAATGACAAGACGAGATGAACTCAGATGATGAGACTGACTTTCTCCTCAGATTCAAAACAATTAGTGCACTACAATAGTTCTTCACTTCCAACTTCTAATCAGCCAATGTCATTTAACCATTTAGGCCAACTGTTCAGAAGGCATCCAACCCCTCAGATTTACCGGAATCTGCAAAGTACCAAAATCCTGAATCATAATCCGGATCCGGTACCGGATCCGGCGAATTTCACATAAGAAAATCCGGATCCGGTTGGAAAAAACGGATCCGGCACACCCCTAATATAAATATATATATATATATATATATATATATAAATATATAAATAAATAAATATATATATATATATATATATATATATATATATATATTGTAGTCTTATAAACAAGCAAAGATTTAATTTATACACCATACAACGAGCTCTATAACAATGACATAAAAAATGTAGAACTAAAGCAACAAATAATCCTAGATACAGATTTCAGGTATTTTACTCAGGTTGGCCGTTAATTTCATTTGTGAAAGAACATCTCAGAAGTAGATGCCTCTTGTGTTACAGGCGCTAATCAGTCCTACTTGTTTATTTCGAATATTGGAATGGTTGTATTAATGATAAATTTGATTTTGAATCTATTTATTTTAATGATATGTTAATCAATGTAATAAAATACATAAATCATTATGGAAACAACATTTAATTCCAGTGCCATCTTGCTGTCCTACGCAGGGCCGCTTTATCAACTAGGCACAATAGGCACTGTGCCTAGGGCCTACGGACTTTTCAAGGGCCTACGAAAACCAGAACATAAAATGAAAACAAGTTCAGAATGCCAGTAAAATTTAAAATCTTTGTAGTAAAGTAATTATATATAACCGTGTGAGATGAGCACCTGAGCAAGTCAAGCTGCAGTGCTGTAGATCTGTAAATTACAGTATGTTAACTTTTCGGCTCTTTGTCTTAACCAAGTCACATATGACGTCCTCAAACGTCATTTCCCTCATCAAATCCTTTTCAATTGAAAGTAATGCCAGGGTAGATAGTCGTGTTTGTCCCATCGTGGACCGAAGATATGTTTTCATCAATTCGAGTTTAGAAAATGAACGTTCCCCTTCAGCACTTGTTCCAAAAATTGAAAGATAGATCCGGAAAGCAATGTTTACATTTGGAAAACTTGTCATTAACCTATTCTGTATTTGTGCTGTTAGCATTTCAGCCACAGTTTTCTTGTCAGCAAACATCCGTGAGAACAAAAGAAATTCATTAGTAATGCCTTTTCCAGATCTGATGGGTACATCTCAGTTAGTGACTTGGTTTTCGAAACGCAGTGGCTTCGAATACGACCGGGCGTGTTTCGTATTTTTTTTTCCGAGACACGACCAGCAAACTTTGATGACGTCAGTAAACAGATAGAACTCTTATGATTTAAAGTTATTTTCTTTTCGCGGGAACGAGCAATTTTTTTCTAGTTATACATTAAAATTATACATTTTGTTTGTGTGTTCTGCTAGCACAATGGTTAAACCGTTAGGTCGCGACTCATTTTTATGCTGACTAAATCCAGGTTCGATTCCTCCCAGAAACAAAACTTTTTTTATTGTGTTTTTTTTTTCAGAATGTATCCTTTTAGTTGTTTTAGTAAAAATTTACTAACTAGATATCTTTGACATTTTTTAAAATTGAAATAATTTATTTTTTAGGATGTTGTAAAAAAAAAGAAACAACAACTAATTAGGTTTTTTTAACTATTTCATAACTTAAAAAAAAAATATTTTGAAAATATGTATCAAAGCTGAACACAGAGGCGTAACAATTTTAAGGGAGGGGGGTCCAAAATCGAAAGTCCCGCCGGGCTCCAGCTTGAGGGAGACCCCATAAATTATTTTTTACATTAAATATTAAGTAAATAATCTCATGTCATGGTATCGAATGTCAAAATGCAAGGCCCCCAAATCCTAGGTTCGGCAATGGCTTTACAATAGTTTATCTTCCTGCAAAGGCTTTGCAGGGTATAGCTAGTCCTAAGGCTAAATATTACATAACTTTTCGTTACCATCATTTTTGCGTCACACTTTAAAAAATTCAGAGAAGCCTACATATTTCAAATTTACTAAATAATAATAAGATTAAGAAACGAAAATAGAGGGGATGGGGAAGCATTTATATCCGAGAATCGAACCAAATACTGACGGAGACGAATTAACGAGTGTTAGCTTTCTGGGAGGGGGGGGGGTACGATAGATACTAATTTAGCGCATATTTTTTTTTGTTTTATTCGTCCGACTTTATTAGGCTTGGGCAGACCCGAAAAAAAGCACATCTTTACTCTTAGTCTTAGACATATATCCTGACAACTAAAATATATAATTCAAAGCCGTATTTATTTTAAAAAAATATTATAAAAATATCTCCAATTATTAACAGCAAATGACTTTATTTATTAGGCTTGGACAGACCCGAATAAAATTAAAGCCAAATATAACAATATCTCCGATTATTAACAGCAAATGACGTCATCAAAGTCTGCAGTAAATAAGAGTTCTCATTCATTCTGTTTACTGACGTCATCAAAGTTTGTTGGTCGTGTCTCGGAAAAAAAAGTACGTAACACGCCCGGTCGTATTCGAAGCCACTGCGTTTTCGAAACTGTTTGATCAGTTGACAGAGATCTGTCCAGAAGAAAGTTGAACCTTTCATGTAGTGTTGTGTAGGCTGCTCACCGTTTTCCCATCTCAGTAATAAGTCTATCTATGATAACATAAAAGTCTGAGTACGGAATTTTTCACTAGGACTCATACCTAAAACCGGATCATAATCATCCACAACTTCATCATGAAATCGGTGTCGCTGTCGTTTGCATTGTGTACATTCTTTATAGTCCGTTTGTGAGATCTCCTTAGCTATACCTTCGTACATTTCAAATGTATCGCGTGTATCATGAAGGTTAAGAACAAGACTGTCAGACAAGTTGATGATGGTCGTTAACTCAATTCTAGGCTCCTGTAGAGATTTGTTGACAATATCAATTTTTTGGAACAAGTCTTTCCAAATCACACACATTAACGCTGTCTCGAAATGGTCCAACTTCTTTATGAGTGAATTGGCTTCATGCACAGATGCTGGTGGTTGACGTTCGCTTGTAGCAACATCAGACAATGCTTGTCGAATTTCCTTATAATTGGCATAAAAAGTTTTAGTAGCGTCACTTCGTGCGACCGCCTTGTTGCTGATAGCCCTTGCAACATAAAGGTTTTTTCTTTCAGGCACTGTCAATTTTAACCATCGCTGCGGTGAAAGCGAAAAAAACGTGTAGACTGACTGAACAATAGCAAAATAATTGACTGCAGCCGAACAACTCTCCACAGCAGACGAGCCTACCAAATTTAAGCTGTGGGCAGTGCATGGCACCTACTCCGCTAATTTATTAATCTCTCTAAATCTACCTGGTACTCCCGAATAAATCCCACTCATATTACCACTCAGCCCGGCTAAGGTGCGAAAATAGTCTGAAAATAGAATTGTGATAAAAACCCCAACCAACACAGGAAATGTGACCGTTATGACGTCACATATTTCGAATTTGAATCTATCTACCGTCGAAAATATTGTCTGAGCGAGTACAGCTCTTTTGGCGAATCATTTTTCATATATTTTAAATTTTTTATTATAATTTATTTCGAACAATGTTCTTAATAAATGACGACCATGGCTTTGTCAAATTATATAAAAGAATGTCGACGACAGCATAATATCATTATACCGATGGAAGCTGTTGAAAGATGACAGCTTCCATTGTTATTATGCTGTGCATGTACAGTTCGCACTCCGTAAGATGCAAGGATGTACATTTGACAAAGCAGTTGTTTACCATGCCATTTACAAACTACAATGGACATTTATGAAATTTGCGTTAAATTTATAGGACTAAAAAACAGAAAGTAAAATATAAATAATGGAACTTAAAAAAAATCTCCTTTTGCTAATGGACTAAAAGGCAGAAAATAAAATACAAATTAAAAAAAACTTAATATGTGATAACAAGTTTCTTTTTCTGATATCAAATTTTTGAAACCTACTTATAAATGCCGATGTTGCTCTAGTCCCGATAGAACGCTGGGATGTACTAGTGAAATACACAGGTCTAACAGTGAAGAGACTGGAGTGCACATGATGATGCAGTGAAGCCAGTGATGCAGAAGTTGAAGCTTTGTGTGATGTCGAAGAAGCGTCAAGACAAGAGGCGCTGCGCACAATCTGCTGCCAGCGAGATGCGACTTTTCTTTCATTTCGTTCTTGGTTTTCTGGGGGGACGTTTTACAAGAAGTCGACTTAGCACAGAAGTACATGAAAACACCAGGTATTACTGTGGACATGGTTGCAACCAAACTAAGGGCTCTCAAGGTCTTTTTGGAAGTGCAGCGTACGAAGGTTGTTGATAATGCCGTCAAGCAAGCACTTGTAACATGTGAAGAACTTGATATCCATACAGAGAAGAGAATCATAAGAAAGAGATTACCAGGAGAGGAGGCAAGAGATGTTGGATTGTCATTGCAGCAGGAGACCAAGAGAGCAATGTTAGAGTGTCTGGACCGTTTTCCTATGAAGTTAGATACGAGAGGAAAGGCAGTGAATGACATTTTACTGACTTTTTCTGCCGTTCAGCCACACCATATTCGTTGTGCCAACGACGAAGAAATACAGTTGTCTGTTACCAAGCTCACAGCCAAGTATGATGAGCTGTCTGAGAAAGACCTTTGTTTCGAAATTCCACGTAAAAGGCGACACCTACAAGCAGCCGAAATAAACTTGGAGAAAGCCAAGCACTGGATTGTACTGCAATTTCTAAGGTTTATCATCAAGTGAGACTTTGTTGAATCAATGCCATATCTTACGCTGACTCTAAGATTCTTCCTGATAATATGTGTTTCTGTGGCATTGTGTAAAAGAAGTTTCTCCAAACTGAAACTTATAAAAAAAAAATTACCTCCGGTCAACCATGAGCCAGTCGAGATTGTCGGATCTTGCTGTTCTGTCCATTGAACATGAGCTGACAAGACAAAGAGATTTTGACGATGACATTGAACAGTTTGCCACAATGAAAACAAGAAGACATTCCTTCTAGGACTATAGTGTCGAAGGACATTCAGACATTCTTTTGGGCTGTGCATTCCGTGTTTTGCAGTTTGCATTTAGATGTTCTGAAAGTGAACAGTTGCGTTTTAAAAATGTTTGGATTTGAACTACTTGTTTTGTGGAATTGGATTCGGATTTTGTCTTGGATCATACATGTAAGCAGTAACGTACCGGTCAGTAGAGTAGAGTTGAGCCTAGAGGTAGAGTATTTATGAAAATTTAGCTACACCTAACCATTCAGCAAAGGGTCGTGTGGAGTCACTGGGGTGACATTTGAATGGACCGCCCGGGTGACGTTTACTCTAGCTACGCCACTGTCTATAGGCAAATCAAACACAGCAGCTTCAGCATGACCCATAACAGAATTTACAGATACCTTTTCCTTTGTAACACTTGTTTTGGTTGTTTCAATTTTTTTCAGCTCAGTCCGACAACATTATTTTTGGTATTGCGGGATTGTTGGTGTACATTGTGGCCGAAGAAGTAAATGAAATGTCATTATCACTAGTATTACTAGTTTTACCAGTAATTCAATCAGTGTCTCTGCACTTAGGGGCCGTCCATAAAGTATGTCAAAACAGCATGAAATGCATATCTTTTCAATGTGTTGTTCACAATTCCTCATGCTAGTTAGGAGCGCTAATATACTGTTGCGAAGCCGTGTTTTATGTGTAGCCTTACCGGAAGTGTTATTATTTCTTTATTATCTGCTGCATAATTTTATCACTGGTCAAGAAATTTGTTGTTTGTAATATAAAATATATAGGATTCAGAGGTAATATTTGTATAATATAATCATGTTTATCATGAACTTAAAAACAATTGTATTAAGTTTCTTTAAAATATATGATAAATACCAGTTAATGACATGATCATTTATTGGCGATCTACTAAATGACGGAGTTTTACGGACTGACTAATTTTACTCTCCTGCGGAGTTTTTTGTCCATTTATTTCTCCGTCAACTATTTTCACGGCTGCGGAGTTTTTTGTCCATTTATTTCTCCGTCAACTATTTTCACGGCTGCGGAGTTTTTTGTTCGTCAGAGAGTAAAAATAGTTGACGAAATAATTGACAAAAAACTCCGCCGGAGAATAAAATTAGTTGACGTAACAATAAAAAAGCCCCGTCGGAAAACTCCGTCACTAAGTAGGACCTAAATAGCTAAAAAAAATCTAAATTATAATTTCGTTTTTAATAGAGGTTAACACATGGATATTATATTATATCTAAATATAACAATTCATAGCCACTACTCAGCTACAATTATATTATATTACAATTACTTGATGCTATTGTAATTATTAATATAAATAGACTTTGATAATATTTATTTTCAGATATTAATTACTATTGTTCAGATTAAATTTTAAAAATCTCGTGTAAGGATGGAGAAAGGAAACTTGTATACATCACTTTATAATGCTTATGTTAAAGCACACTCAGCCACGAGAATAGCAGACTGCCAAAAACAAGTAAATGAGATATGGAAAAGAATAAATTCTAATGAAATTGTATCTGAGAAAGTAGAATCACTTTTAAAAGAATATGAGGCAATTGCAAAGCAGAAAAAAGGAACGTTAATGACTTTCTGGGCGAAACAAGCATTGAAACCAGACGCTTTTAACTTTAAAGCCTCAAACATCAACTGTGCCAGACGTTCCAACAAAACCACCACTTGTTGAGGAACATTCATGTGGAAGTGTTGAAAGCACACCATCTACATTCAAGACTGAAGATGTCAAAAAATATAAGACAAAAGTTCAAAATGAACTCAAAGTTGAAATTGATTTGATAAAAAGTGACATGGTTGGCTTATATTAAAAGAAAAGACACGGGTCTTAACACAAAAGATCAAGAAACAGAACTTTTAGAAAAAAAGAGAAAATTAGATGAATTGGATACGGAATTGAGTAAGAAACAAAGGGAACAAGAAAGACAGCAAAAAGCCAGGCTGAGAAAGAAAGAAACATTGGCAAAAATATGTGCAAAGAACCCTGAACTGAGCATTTGAAAATAAGAGAAAAAACTGGTCGTCCTGTAATAGAAAGCAATTGTCGACATCGCTTTACATGGGTCGGCTGCACATGAAAAACGGCAAAGTGACATATACAGAAGTATTACCAATTAACTAAACAACAGAACATTGATGGATTCCATGTCAGCCGGAGCACCGTTTACACTCGATTGTTGCCAAGACGAAGTGCAATAATAGAAGGGAAAAGACACGTTTCCACAGTACCTGTCAAGCTAATCCGATCTCAGAACGATTCCCACTCCAAACACATGGATGGAAAGTTCTGCACAGCCACACTGAGACATTTAGAGGAATTACCATCAGTGCTCGGACCAAACGAAGTGTGCTTCATTAGCCAGGATGATAAAGCACGAGTTCCAATATGATTGACCGCAGCAAATAAACAGGCACCGTTGCTAATGCATGTAGAATATCGTGTTAGTTTACCAGACCACGATTGGGTTGTTGCTAAACACAAACTTGTCCATCAGTTTATGCTGGAATTCGCATTGAAAAAGATGGACTAGGAAAATCGGAAGTTGTAATCTATTCAGGCCCAAAATACATAGCAATACGTTCAGGGAAGCATTCTTCATCCACTGCTTTTGCTCATGGCCTAGACTTCGAAAGACTATTGGATTTGGATGAATTTGATGAAATAACAAAAGATAAAAGAGACAATGTGATAAAACCTATTGTTGTTTTTACAGTGGATGGAGGGTCAGATGAAAATCCTCACTATCAAAAGGTAATTGAAGTTGCAATCCATCACTTCGTTAAAAATAATCTTGATGCATTATTCCTTGCAACCAATGTACCAGGAAGAAGTGCCTTTAATCGCGTGGAACGTCGAATGGCTCCATTGAGCAGAGAACTGTCTGGTGTCATATTGCCAAATGAACATTATGGCAGTCACCTGATTCACAGGGCAGAACAATCAATGAGGATTTGGAAAAAAACAAACTTCAAGTTTGCAGGTGAAACTTTAGCTGAAATCTGGTCGCATGTGATTTTTGACCAATTTCCAACAGTAGCAGAATATATCAACCCTGAGAAATCTGGATTGGATGCAGCAGGACTGATATCGAAGGATCAGGAATGGTTTGACAATCATGTTCGCACCACTCAAATTGTGAAATGTCAAGACATAAAATGTTGCGACAAAGTAAGGAGTGCATATTTCAACGTTTTACCTTCGAGATTCTTTCCTCCTCCAGTCCCAATCCACCAAACAACTGATGGACTCAGAGCTTCAGAAAGAGCATACATTTCCTTCATTGTTTGTGGCACGAACTCTCAAATTTGATGACATTATGCCAAGATCAACAGAAGTTTTTAAAGTGCAACCATATGAACTTTATTGTCCATCTTTGCAGACCAGCTTACATGATCGAATTTGCAAAGTGTGTCACTTATACTTTGCCTCACAAACAATGTTGAAGAAATATACAGGATAACACAGAGCTCGAGCGCAGGAGAATGTGCTAACCCAAAATTTTCCAGGATCAACTCAGATAAAACGCATCCGTCCTTTGAGAATCGCTGCTAGAAGGCAAAGAGAGCTCATGGCAATTATTGGCAGAATGGACAATGCACATTCAAAGGATGTTGAGTGGCTAGATGAGGATGAAGTTGATCTGTCTTCAATTATCCTTCCATGAAAAGATGATGGGGAAAGATGTATGTCAGTCGTCACTATGGATGAACACTTCACTTCACCATGGGTGGATGATGTCTAGTGAATATTTTTTTTATTTAACATAATTCACAGGTCTACTATAAACATTTTCAATATAGAACAAGAGCTGCTCACATACTTTGTCAATCTAGTCCTTTTTTTAGTCGCATTTTTTTGTTTCCATTGTTATTATTTACTCACTGGTTGAGGTCAAGTTTCGCTAAGCTACTTCTTAGCCTGTGTCAATAGAATGCATAATCGGAAGATTATCTCAAAGTTGACCTCACCCATTGTAAATGAATAGGTAGCAGATAAATGATGTTTATCATTTAATTGTCAAGTCTATTTTGCAATTTTTTTTCAAATTCAATTGATTGAGTTACTGTTTCAAAGAATAACTGACAACTGTTGACAATTAGTTATTCTACTATTAAAGTCATTTAATAATCTGATAGTTCTTTTAATATTTATATTTTAAGGAAGTTTAATAGTGAAGTGCGTTTTAAGTTTTCCATTAAATTTTAATTAGTTGTTAATTAATTTTTTTTTTCGAAAGTGTGACGTACTTTAGGGGGGGGGGGGGTCAAAAATGGTCAAAATTAGCGTGACGTACTTTATGGACGGCCCCTTATAAGTCACAGAGTCCACTGTTCCAGTTTTGCATATGATTTCTTAGGCCAACGTTCTCAGTATTAGTTTTGCCTCTTTAAACCATTATTTACTTTAAAATAGCTAAGCTGCTGCATCTTGTCTCATTTTCCCCTCCATAATATTTATGCGGCTGAATATACGTTCGACATAATTAAAATTATAATTTAAGGCGAACGTTTGCAGCTTCTTTGGAGGGGTTACCTCCAGAAGAGTCTATAATCTTATATATATATATATATATATATATATATATATATATATATATATATATATAATTCTCTTCTTGGCCCAACCGTGCGGGACGGCACCAGCCTGCAAGACTATTTATAGATTTGTGGAATTCCCGAATACGTCACAGCAAGCGAGACGCGTTCGACAACTCGCGTTGTTTTTTGATTTATTTGTGCTGATGTTTCAGTGGTCTTGCTCATGTCTTCGTTTGTCCCCAAAGGTTTGTTTCGATTTCGCCCCTTCGCATTCCTAACCATGGCCACAAATACACATGACCTTCTGGTGCCAAATGTTGCGCCGGATTTTCATTGAAACAGTTGCTCAAAACAGTTCACGTTGTTTTCTGATTTCTTTTATAAAACCAGATTATTTTAATTTCTTATATGACGCTTTGTCCTTTTATTTAGTGAAATATATTAAGCAATACGAGCACAATGGTGGTTGTACAATACTATTTCATGTCTAGACAGCTCCAGTAATTTTTAAAACAGTATTGTTTGGTCGTAATCATGTTTTTATGTGCTCTAAATACGAAACTATTTCATTTATCCCCCGTCGAGGTAAATTCTGTATCCGTTTAGCCGCGGGAAATGAGGGAATGCTGTACATAAAATAACAGTAGAATATCAACAGATTATTGTAAAAAAAACATTTAATAATACAATTATGTGTGAAGAATAAAGTAATATTGAACTATTTCCAATTGGAGAATAAAACAAATGGTGTATTACTATAGTTAAGATGTGAAAATGCTAACATTAGGCTACAAATAGGGCCATGAGAACACATTCAACCAGAAATGTAGACAATAAATGATTAGTTGTGGTGAAATCTTTTGTTTTGATTTCTTTGTGTTGCTGAAAATCCTGATTAAGTAAATTATAAATATGTATGGCGCATTACAAACAAGTGGTAACTGTTTCAGAATATGTACGCATTACACAACATCTATCTGTACTGATTAGTGTAGGTACTGTAGGATGAAGGTTATACTAAAAGAAAATTAAGCTGGGTTGAGCAAGTCTAAAAAAATAACACTATAGTGTGCTGGGGGAAGGGGTGGATTGAGGCAGACACAAAGCGAATTGTTGCAAACCAAAAATAAAAAGCAATGGGTCATTCCATGTCAATTCAACCAGTATTTTGACAATTGTTCATCCGACCCTCTCATATCTTCCTGACATTTTCAGTACCATATATGTATATATTAGGGCTGTACCGGATTTGATTTTTTCAAATCCGGCCGGAGCCGGATTTGGCCGGATTTGTCAAAACAAATCCGGCCGGAGCCGGAGCCGGATTCGGTTGTCACTTTATTGTAAAGCTGTAAACATATCAGAAAAGATTGGACACCCTCCCCCCCCCCCCCAAGTTTGGGATGGGGGATTATTGGATGTTTCAGCCTCTCAGGTAAATACAATTCTATTCAGAACCTAAATCATGCTACATTTGGGCCAAGAAATAAAGGATTGGCTATTATTATTTAATTTATTAGAAAAAATATGGGATATTATTAGAATGAATACGATAGTAACGATAGTTTGCAGAATTTGGCTAATCTCAGTAATCACTAATAGTAATCAGCTGCTGGGAAAGTGGCAACAGTGGCGAAATAGTAATTAAAACTGTAAATCAATCATTCAAATGATATTTGATTTGATTTCCATTTCCTGTAAATAACAAAAAAGTAGTCCCAAAACTAAAAAGTAAAAATTAAAATACTCTAGAGTTTTCAAGTTTTTCAAATTCAAATGGATTGTGTGTCAACTGTCAAGTGTCAACTGCCATTCTACTCTTTGATCAGCTTCGAGTTCTACTTCAAAAAAATAAGACGAGCAGCATTCTCTGGTAACAGTGAGCTACGATGATCGTTCAGCTACACTGAACAAGCGCTCTGATGAAACGCTTGTTGGTGGTGCACCCAGTACCTGCGAGCAACTGCAGCAAGACTAGGGAAACACTCCATATTCTGTCTCCACCAATGCAATGGATCCTCCTGCCGATTAATCACTGGTTCAGCCAGATACTTGGGTAGTTCGATGTCTATACCTCTTGGTTCCTGCTGTTCACTGTTAGTTGCACTTGCTGATGTATGTACAATCTCGTCAATGCAATCCCACAGAATTGATTTGCCACTACCAGACGTATCCAGACGCGGTTGCTTAGCTGGCAATTCTTCAGATGTCTCAATCTCATTCTGATCAACTTGAATATCACCCACAGTACCAGTGGCGCCCCCCCCCCCTTTAAATTTTTCATTCCGCCGCCAATGCACAGCACTCTGTGTGACACTGCTGAATGCTAGCAGGACACCTGCCTTGGCTGCTGTCAGTATTTGTTCCGTGAAGAATCGCTGTTTAAATCGTGGGTCAACCAATGTTGCAACTGCATACAGGGGTTCATGCTCAATGTTGTCAAAACGTTTATTCACTGGTTCGAGCAGACTTGACTTCATAGTTTTTACCCCTGCATCATTATCGTCCTTCGTCAACAGGTTTCTCAAAACTGCAACAATAGGTATTGCAAGTGAAATACGTGCTGCATCACTGCTTACTTCCCGTGTTAATTCTTCAGAAGGTGCCAGAGTTGATACAGCATTTTCAGCAACAGACCATTGATTTGCACTTGGACAGGAAGTACCATCGACTTCTGAACAGTAAATAGTCACACGATGCTGTTCACACAGTCGACGTAGCATGTAGAACGTTGAATTCCATCGAGTGCTTACATCCTATATCAATGGGTGATGTTACATCCAAAATCAAAAGTCCCGCCGGGCCCAGCTTGAGGGGAGCCCCCTAAAGTGAGGACCAAACGTCAAAATGCAGGGGCCTCAAAAGAGGCCAAGCCCCGGGGCCCCCGAATCCCTAGGTTTGGCACTGGCTTTACAATAGTCTATCTTCATGCAAAGGCTTTGCAGGGTACAGCTAGTTGCTGTATAAAATTGCAATAAGAAAATAAAAATCAATTGCAATTAGAAATGATTCGATAACTGGTTCGCGACAAAAATGTACATTTTTGCATGGAATTCTGGGTATGGGTAACCCTCGCGCGCTGTTTTGCAGGAATATTTGTGTGCCGTTCAATTAAATAATTGGATCTATTGGAATGAGGTCAAACATCACTGTTTGTAACGTGGGATTCCAAAAGTTATGGCTCTATATTTAGCTTATGAAACTGTATCATTCGTAACGAGGTCATCGGACAACAACTGAGGTGGAGAAGGTATGTTATACATATCTTCACCACACTGAGACCGGCGATATAGCATAGAATGGAACTGTTACATACATGTGTTTTGTGTTCACTGGGTGATAACTGGAGAACAATATAAACAGTTAACAGCCATAGAAATGTGTTTAGTGTTCACTGGGCGATATTAGGAGAACAAGATAAACAGTAAAGTGAGACAGAAATCCGGCTGAAAATCCGGCCAAAATCCAAAAATTTGGCCGGAGCCGGAGCCGGATTTGTAAAATGGCCGGATTTTGGCCGGAGCCGGAGCCGAACTTCGGTACAGCCCTAGTATATATTATTTTGATAGAGAATTCCTGTTAATCAATAATAGTGTACTCATTGTGGGCCCCTTTAAGCATCATGGTCGTCCATTTTTGCACGCATTGTGACCCCTAGATGACCATGTTGACAGTAATTCACACTTTTCATATTTTGCAGACTTGTTAACCTTGGCAAGTACTAGCTGTGGTGAAAATTTCATGTTGGTGTCTTAAGCCTTTTCTAGTAAATCAATTGCTAATTAAAACCATATTAAAAACAATAAGTTATTTTGTGTACATTAATTAAGGTATCCACAAACCAAAGCGAAACTTTCCGCTGCGCTATTTCTCACGTGAAATTTTTCTAAGCGCGAAAAACCCTCGCTACACCTAGGCGAAACGAAAGTGGGCGTCAGCCGACCGGATATAATGTTTTTTTTAATTTTCTTTTTTTTTATTTGAAGACGTCGGCAGACATTTTCTTCTTATTATACATTTTCTACAGTTATTGTATTTTACAAGTAAAAAGTGAAAAAAATACTTACTTTTTGGTATAATCTGATATAATTCATGTTTCTATATATAAATGTGAGTCTTACTTGTTAATTTTAAGACATTTATATCAATTTTAACATTGATTTTCATTTGAGACGATGTTTCTAGGCAGCCATTTTGGATTGTTTACACGTGCGAAACACGAAAACACTCTGCAAGAATCGATGCCGCGAAATTTCTCTGCACCGCCGCGGAAATTCTCCGCGGTTTGAGCATCTCCATATAAATACATTGCCGCGAAAGAGGGGCGAATTTCGCGAGCTACCTAGATACGCGAAATTCGCTTTTGTTTGTGGATACACGTGTATTACGGTAAATTAGCAAAGCAATGAAATTTCAATCAAATTTAAGTTACAAAATCAAATTACAGATGCGATATCAGCGTATGCTCATTATGCTGCCAATGCAGTTAACTGATGGTATCTTATCTATGTACGCACAGTCCTACTATCAAACAGTTGCTTGCAATTGGCAACATGCACATCATCATAGCAATACTGTCTTGCTGAGCTGCCAGACAACATTGGTGGTGTAAGATTGCACAGTACATTAGTGAATGGTATCCAGCAGATATCGTCACGACTTGGCCAAGTTAATCTGTTTGTAGGTGTTTTGTTCATGAACTTGACCAAGATATCTTGATGTTCAACAGAGTGGTCTGTAATGCACCCAATAAACCAATCATGTCATAAACAACAGCCACAAAATGTCCTGGATGCTTGGTGCGGTTCAACTACCCGGTCAGGTTCTGGTGACACATTGACGACTATTGAAGTCTGCACATCCTGCGTATTCAAGGGGGGGGGGCATTTGCCCCACCCCCTACATGTTGGAAAAATTTCCTGAAAGTTTATTACAATGAAGAACATGTACATTTATCAAACATAAAAAAGAATTATATCTGCAAGTATAACTTATTACATTATTGTAATTTTCAAAAGAATGGTTTCAGTATCAAATAGTTACTATTCTAAGAAAATAGAGTATAAAATTATAAATTGCACTGATACAGCAATAATATTGTACTTTTAAACTATTTATTCTGGAACAAACATTGTAAACGTTTTGGTATTTGTCCAAATCGATTGATAACATTTTCTTTAATTTTTTTCCTTGTTTTGAGATTTTTTTTCTGTGGATACTCATCATACAAAGACCAGATAAATGATCATCACCAGTTGTTAAGCGTAGAGTGCTAAATGATCTCTCGATTGTGCATCCAATTTTAATCATGGGAAAAAATTGGTTTTATCTAAAACCTCACAAAGAGTCATTGTTTTTGCTGGTTTATTTTCTACACAAAAGCGAGTTTCCAGTTAACAGAATCAAGGTAGGGTGTAAAAACTCAACATATTGGTAGGGTTGATGCCTTGATGGCTATGATCATGGGCGTATTTAAGGGGGAAAATTTCCTGAAAGTTTATTTGCCCCCCCTCCTACATGTTGGAAAAATTTCCTGAAAGTTTATTACATTGAAGAACATGTACATATATCAAACATAAAAAAGAATTATATCCGAAATTATAACTTATTACATTATTGTAATTTTCAAAAGAATGGTTTCAGTATCAAACAGTTACTATTCTAAGAAAATAGAGTATAAAATTATAAATTGCACTGATACAGCAATAATATTGTACTTTTAAACTATTTATTCTGGAACAAACATTGTAAACGTTTTGGTATTTGTCCAAATCGATTGATAACATTTTCTTTAATTTTTTTCCTTGTTTTGAGATTTTTTTTCTGTGGATACTCATCATACAAAGACCAGATAAACGATCATCACCAGTTGTTAAGCGTAGAGTGCTAAATGATCTCTCGATTGTGCATCCAATTTTAATCATGGGAAAAAATTGGTTTTATCTAAAAACCTCACAAAGAGTCATTGTTTTTGCCGGTTTATTTTCTACACAAAAGCGAGTTTCCAGTTAACAGAATCAAGGTAGGGTGTAAAAACTCAACATATTGGTAGGGTTGATGCCTTGATGGCTATGATCATGGGCGTATTTAAGGGGGAAAATTTCCTGAAAGTTTATTTGCCCCCCCTCCTACATGTTGGAAAAATTTCCTGAAAGTTTATTACATTGAAGAACATGTACATATATCAAACATAAAAAGAATTATATCCGAAATTATAACTTATTACATTATTGTAATTTTCAAAAGAATGGTTTCAGTATCAAACAGTTACTATTCTAAGAAAATAGAGTATAAAATTATAAATTGCACTGATACAGCAATAATATTGTACTTTTAAACTATTTATTCTGGAACAAACATTGTAAACGTTTTGGTATTTGTCCAAATCGATTGATAACATTTTCTTTAATTTTTTTTCCTTGTTTTGAGATTTTTTTCTGTGGATACTCATCATACAAAGACCAGATAAACGATCATCACCAGTTGTTAAGCGTAGAGTGCTAAATGATCTCTCGATTGTGCATCCAATTTTAATCATGGGAAAAAATTGGTTTTATCTAAAACCTCACAAAGAGTCATTGTTTTTGCTGGTTTATTTTCTACACAAAAGCGAGTTTCCAGTTAACAGAATCAAGGTAGGGTGTAAAAACTCAACATATTGGTAGGGTTGATGCCTTGATGGCTATGATCATGGGCGTATTTAAGGGGGGAAATTTCCTGAAAGTTTATTTGCCCCCCCTCCTACATGTTGGAAAAATTTCCTGAAAGTTTATTACATTGAAGAACATGTACATATATCAAACATAAAAAAGAATTATATCCGAAATTATAACTTATTACATTATTGTAATTTTCAAAAGAATGGTTTCAGTATCAAACAGTTACTATTCTAAGAAAATAGAGTATAAAATTATAAATTGCACTGATACAGCAATAATATTGTACTTTTAAACTATTTATTCTGGAACAAACATTGTAAACGTTTTGGTATTTGTCCAAATCGATTGATAACATTTTCTTTAATTTTTTTCCTTGTTTTGAGATTTTTTTTCTGTGGATACTCATCATACAAAGACCAGATAAACGATCATCACCAGTTGTTAAGCGTAGAGTGCTAAATGATCTCTCGATTGTGCATCCAATTTTAATCATGGGAAAAAATTGGTTTTATCTAAAACCTCACAAAGAGTCATTGTTTTTGCTGGTTTATTTTCTACACAAAAGCGAGTTTCCAGTTAACAGAATCAAGGTAGGGTGTAAAAACTCAACATATTGGTAGGGTTGATGCCTTGATGGCTATGATCATGGGCGTATTTAAGGGGGAAAATTTCCTGAAAGTTTATTTGCCCCCCCTCCTACATGTTGGAAAAATTTCCTGAAAGTTTATTACATTGAAGAACATGTACATATATCAAACATAAAAAAGAATTATATCCGAAATTATAACTTATTACATTATTGTAATTTTCAAAAGAATGGTTTCAGTATCAAACAGTTACTATTCTAAGAAAATAGAGTATAAAATTATAAATTGCACTGATACAGCAATAATATTGTACTTTTAAACTATTTATTCTGGAACAAACATTGTAAACGTTTTGGTATTTGTCCAAATCGATTGATAACATTTTCTTTAATTTTTTTCCTTGTTTTGAGATTTTTTTTCTGTGGATACTCATCATACAAAGACCAGATAAACGATCATCACCAGTTGTTAAGCGTAGAGTGCTAAATGATCTCTCGATTGTGCATCCAATTTTAATCATGGGAAAAAATTGGTTTTATCTAAAACCCACAAAGAGTCATTGTTTTTGCTGGTTTATTTTCTACACAAAAGCGAGTTTCCAGTTAACAGAATCAAGGTAGGGTGTAAAAACTCAACATATTGGTAGGGTTGATGCCTTGATGGCTATGATCATGGGCGTATTTAAGGGGGAAAATTTCCTGAAAGTTTATTTGCCCCCCCTCCTACATGTTGGAAAAATTTCCTGAAAGTTTATTACATTGAAGAACATGTACATATATCAAACATAAAAAAGAATTATATCCGAAATTATAACTTATTACATTATTGTAATTTTCAAAGAATGGTTTCAGTATCAAACAGTTACTATTCTAAGAAAATAGAGTATAAAATTATAAATTGCACTGATACAGCAATAATATTGTACTTTTAAACTATTTATTCTGGAACAAACATTGTAAACGTTTTGGTATTTGTCCAAATCGATTGATAACATTTTCTTTAATTTTTTTCCTTGTTTTGAGATTTTTTTTCTGTGGATACTCATCATACAAAGACCAGATAAACGATCATCACCAGTTGTTAAGCGTAGAGTGCTAAATGATCTCTCGATTGTGCATCCAATTTTAATCATGGGAAAAAATTGGTTTTATCTAAAACCTCACAAAGAGTCATTGTTTTTGCTGGTTTATTTTCTACACAAAAGCGAGTTTCCAGTTAACAGAATCAAGGTAGGGTGTAAAAACTCAACATATTGGTAGGGTTGATGCCTTGATGGCTATGATCATGGGCGTATTTAAGGGGGAAAATTTCCTGAAAGTTTATTTGCCCCCCCTCCTACATGTTGGAAAAATTTCCTGAAAGTTTATTACATTGAAGAATATGTACATATATCAAACATAAAAAAGAATTATATCCGAAATTATAACTTATTACATTATTGTAATTTTCAAAAGAATGGTTTCAGTATCAAACAGTTACTATTCTAAGAAAATAGAGTATAAAATTATAAATTGCACTGATACAGCAATAATATTGTACTTTTAAACTATTTATTCTGGAACAAACATTGTAAACGTTTTGGTATTTGTCCAAATCGATTGATAACATTTTCTTTAATTTTTTTCCTTGTTTTGAGATATTCTTTTTCTGCGGATACTCATCATATAAAGACCAGATAAACGATCATCACCAGTTGTTGAGCGTAGCCACGTTTAACTGGTCTTAGAGTGCTAAATGATCTCTCGATTGTGCATGTTGTTACTGGAAAAGTCAAAGCTGTCAAAATAGCCATTTTAATAATGGGGAAAAAATTGGTTTTATCTCAAACCTCACAAAGAGTCACTGTTTTTCCTCTTTACTAGTTTTACATTTCCATATATCATACAAGGTTTCAATCTCCTCGATTAAATGGTCAAATGCGTAATATTCAGCGATAGCCCTGGCTTGATCCATAAATGCGAGTCTTTCTAGTTTTGTCATCAAAAAGGGATGCAAAACTAAAAAGGAAAATGCTGGTTTATGTTCTACACAAAAACGAGTTTCCAGTTAAAAGAATCAAGGTAGGGTGTAAAATCAGTTATTCTAAAATAATCCTTAGGCAAATCAACTTTTGCATTTTTCCTGTTCATTTGTCTTCCAGCTTGTCGTGGAGGTTGAATGTAGTGTTGTTTTAGTCCCAGGTCATATTTTAGTTTCAGTTTTTATTTCGTTTTTTCTGTAATAATTTTAGTTTTCGTCTAGTTTTAGTCTTGCTTCTAATTTTAGTTTTAGTTCTCGTTGACGAAAAGTCCACATTTTCGTCAACCAAGGACAGAAATGCCGTCTCCCCCATTAGTTTTATATTTTCTAACAAAACTAAAATTTTTATATATTTTGAAGTAAATTCAAATTATGAAAATATAAAAATGATATATTTATACTTTTATTACTTGTCTTCATTGTTGATAAGAAATTTTTTAAATTTTGGCAACTTTTTATAAAATATTTTATTCATCGCTCATTTCTAAGCATTACTGTCTGCTGAATTTTCGTTTTCAAATGTTAAAGCTAATTGAAAGTCAATGCAATCTTTGAAAACCTCACTTTTTTATCACATTTCTCCAGATTTTTAGTAATGTCATATAAACATCCAAATAAATCACTGTGAGATGTTAACTGAATAAATCGATCTTTAACTGATTGAATTGCGGTATCTAATATCTGAATTAAAAAATGTACTCTAAAACTTCATATTCAAATTGTCGTTTCTTTTTGTCGAGATCTTATTTCATTTCCTAAGGGAAATTGTAGTCAATACCAAGCTCTTCAGCCAACGGTTTAGCTGTTGTAATTGATTTGCCAAAACCTTAATCTGTTCTATAATTCTGGAGAATAGATCTAGTTACATTCATATATTGAATTGATTATTTAAAATCAAGATCTTTTCTTGAAATGTTTTGCAAGATATATTGATCTGAAATAAAATATCATAACCAAATCACTAATGAACAAATAAGCTTAAAATAGAGCATTTTTTTTAAATTTTACTAGTTTCTGCACGAGACTGGGAACCATGCGGTCCGAAAGTGAAACGTCATCCAGCAAGTGAAACGCGTTCATCGTAAATTTCAACCGTTTGGTATCGAATTACCTTCACAGCATTAACTCGACTTTACCAAAGTGTTGCGCATAAATTTTTTACTCAACATCCTACAATGTATAATCAAACCAACTGGTAATATTCGTGCACATATTATGCAACTATAAAGTTTGATATAACTTTGATATACCGGTACATTTGCAGCATTTACCCATCTTTCCTATTCATTTTCTGTAAGTTGCCGTTCTAAAGAATAACCAAACTGGCCGGCTGCCTAGGCGCCCTTTAATACACACACTCACACACACACACGCACACGCACCACTTCTATGGTACCGGTAGCTTTTATTTTTGCTTGAACAAATAAAAAATGCCTGTGTATCGTACTATTCTTCTCTTTTAAAAAAGTTTTGTCCAGTTTTTCCAACTCCACCATGAATGTACTAGTTATATAGATGAATATATACAAAAAACTTAAAGAAGGTAAAATTATGTTGCAGCATGCATTGTAATTTGGTATCATTTGTAATGTAATTACTAAATAACAAAAGTAAATAAAAAAATGCGTGAACTGTGTAATTAAATGTGTTTATTTTAATAATTATGCACAGGGCGCCGAGCTAAGAAAGGTCGCCGAAATAGTAATCTTGAAAACAATGTTCAGCATCTAAACCAGACATGGGCAATTTACGTCCGTTAAACGTTTTGATTCGACCCGCAGTATACTCCCCTTCATTCATTAACAATTTTATATTGATAACATTTACATATTTATGTTAGCTCAGATAAAGTATTATAAACACTCCATTGATCTGCTCTTGGTCCGGTCCTTCAATCAAATTTAAGAAACTATTATAAGTAGTTATAAGTTTACATCAGTGATCTGTGATTTTGCAGCATGTTCATAACGATGAAAAAGTTATCACTTGTATATGTAACATTGAAAGGTCACGAAAAAACATTAGATATTGACATGAAGAGTAGCTGTATTGAAGTAACAGAAGTGTATGGTCTACTTCATGATATGCTAGAGTAGCTAGAGTATTGGGATGTTATTTTTATACTAAATCTGGAGTAGCTAATTCACTGCCTTTAATGAATTTCTCATTTATGTTTAGGTGTTAAGTGGTAGGAAGGACCTATTGCGAATCCTTGTCACGAACAGATCGTTGTCTAGGAGTATGAGAGAGGTTTTATGCAGGTGATCTGATGACGATATTTTGTAATTCACAGCTCACGTTCAGCCTCCGCCAATAAGTCGACTATACCGGTTTCTTTGCTGATAAACACGTTTATTCTGTATATATATTAACGCCAGTTCTTCTTATATACATCACTTCAGCTTACGTCCCGCTCTTTCGCTCGCTCTTCCTCTCCACTCTTTAATTCTCTCTGTCCTAGTTTTCTTTCTCTCTCCTGTCTGACTTACATACAAAATCGTCCAGCTTTTATACAGCAAAAGATTGGCTTGGCATCAATGATTACCCCTAATCACTCCGAGCTCAACTAACACTACCCTCGGGATAATTTATGTGACGGGTCTGGGAGGTGGGAAGATTGACACCTAAACAGGGGACCTATAAAACTTTCTAAGCATTCCCCCATGAGTAAATTCTACCGTAACGACCTTCCTAAACAGATCTAGTATGACCTACAATTTGGGGAAGATGGGGGTTGGTGGTTGTCCTTCTCTTCTTCTGTCGATGGTTCTTTGATAGAGGAGTCGTCAATCTGTCTTGATTTGTCGCTCAATGACGGTAGTTATTGTTGTCGGTATTTGCAACTCTGTGGTCGTTTTACGCAAGACGTTACTTTTCTGCGAGGAGCATAGCGGTTGTTGTTTCTTCTGTTCTGACGAAGTAACTGCTTCCGTCTGTATTAATTTCTTTCGGTGTACGTTCCTGGTCTTACACTCAGCTAGGTACTTTTGATGAGAGAAACAGTGAAGCGCACTGCTAATACTTTCCCTGTAGATGTTATGTAGGTGACTGTCGTATTATTGTCAGCCTACTGTGAGATGACGTCTGTCTACATTTCTTGTTATCGTGTAGCCGGTCAAGTTGTTGTGACTGTCAGAGGTTCCGTGACGCTGTGTTTTTTCGAGCCTCTAGTCTGGTTCCACTACACTCTCGATCCTTGATGTAGGTCGCTCTCGGACGAGATTCCCCAGTTGTTGCGTGATAGAGGATTACCTATTACCAATCCTTGCCACAACAGATCGTTGTCTAGAGGAGTATGAGAGATGTTTTATGCAAGTGGTCTGATGACAATATTTATATTTCACAGCTCACGTTCAGTCTCCGCTAATAAGTCGACAATAACGGTTTCTTTGCTGATAAACACGTTTATTCTGTATAGATAGTAACGCCAGTTCTTCTTATATACATCACTTTAGCTTACGTCCCGCTCTTTTGCTCGCTCTTCCTCTCCACTCTCTAATTCTCTCTGTCTAGTTTTCTTTCTTTCTCTTGTCTGACTTGTATACAAAATTGTCCAGCTTTTACACAGCAAACGATTGGCTTGGCATCAGTGATTTTATTACCCCCTAATCACTCCGAGCTCAACTAACACTACCCTCGGGATAATTTATGTGACGGGTCTGGGAGATGGAAAGAGATTAACACCCTTAAGGGGGGCCTATAACACTTTCTAACTAAGCATCCCCCTGAGTAAATTCTACCGTAACGGCCCCTTCTAAATAGATCTAGTATCACCTACAATTTGCTGACCGGTCCACTGACAATAAAACTTCATCCTACGTATCACGGTCATTCTTCTATAAGTATTTGTTCCCATCGGTCCCAGTAACCACCCATTGGTTCCCTATCAATTAACGACTTCCACCTAGTGATCTGACACGGCAACCTGTCGCGTAAGTAATTCAGCTATATGGTCACAATGACCCCCCCCCGATTTTTGTTCCCTGAAACCAGTAAACTATTGTGCTAAAAAAACCTACTTCGTAACAGTAGTCTTATGCTCAAGTATTGGTCAAGATTATTGTCAATGATTGCAAGTCACTGCAAAAGTACGGATATATCCAACAACAACAGAGCAATGATGCTTGGAAGTTTACAAGTGGACACTCGGAGTATGCAGAATGCTGAAATAAAATCATGGCAAGGGCTACAGACAATGATAAAAGTTAAGACATATGAAGACACTTCATATTTAGCAGGGAAGGAATCTTTATTCTACACCCGAATTAAACCTGAAATATGGAGTCAAAAATCGTATAGATTGTACAATTTTTAAAAAGGTGGGGGTGGGGGTGGACGCCAAAATACTCGCACATGGTGCCTCAATAGCCAGCTACGGACTGGGCTTTCATGTAGTGCCATTGTAACGTAGTGCAGGAATGTTTTAGTTGGGCTGAGAGAAATTAAGCTGTGGAGAGTGTTAGTTGGGAGTTAATTTTGATTATTAGGAACATTTGAAACAGGTCAGTCGTTGAGGTTATAAAAGACTTGAATAGGTTTGTGTGCAATCCATCTTCAACAAGTATATAGATTGAGAGATGTAAACTGAATATTTCTTATGATATACAATAATTAGTGAATAACAAGTGACCATAGTCAGTAGCCTTCCTATCTGCTTTCAGTCAAAATTCTTTTAATTTTGACAAGTTGTACATGTAGAGAATCTCGTATTGGAAAATAGCCCATTCGCCGATAAACAAGATTTACCAAGTATTTATTTAAAAAAAATAACTTGACGAACACTTTAAATTAACGATTGCCTAAGAACTGTCTGGCGTTGCTCTGCATTATTTAATTAAAGTTCTAGTATTTTTCTCTCAAATTATTGGGGCAATTTTTAGCGCCAACACCAACTCCGGACAAAGTACAAATACTGACACCGAGGCAATGAACAAATACTAACAGTATGGGACGGGTGGTTGTGTGGTAAAGCTAGACTGTCGACCTGAGGGTCACTGGTTCAATCTTCAGTGAGGACCGGTAAGTCCCCGCTATGTCTCCCGTGGTGCCTCCATGGCCATTGCACTATCGTCCAATTAGTGGTTTATAGGATCTAAGAGATTTCAATCTCATCCTGACAGAGAATTCACAGAACAACCGGCTCCCAACCCACAATGATAAAAATGGTGTATATATTTTGAATTGCCTTAAAAAAACTTACTGCTTCCAAACAATTCAACGAATGGGAGAAACATTTACCAAGTTCAGAAAAAGAATTGGCCTCATAACCCATAAATTATTATTGCTTACGCTTTTGACACTCTATCGCATGCATAGTTAAAGAAATGAAAGGATTTAATTGTTTTTTTTACCTTACTGACTCGGTAGACTTATTGTTTAGTGTCAAGAATATGTTATAATAAATGAGATCAACTGTGCTTCATGGTTCATAATTTGTTTAATCATACAACATGTAACGAATAACACAATATGAAATATGAGAAATATTAATCAATTCATCTGACATGTAAAGAATACAACTCTATGCAAATAACAATCCAATTATATAGAAATATATTATCACATATAATTGACTAATCTTTCTTATCATATAAACAATATTACTTCTCATTCAACTTCTAAGACTATGACTTTTTCTTCCTCTTACCCCTCATTTATGACTATCTTTTTCAGATTCTCTTCCTTTCTTGACCCACAAACTGCATCTCATATATCTCGCTTACATATCAGCTCGAACATTCTACAAACAGCTACATCAGAATAAATAGCCGATCATAATTTCTATGAATACAATTCACCGAGTCTAGAAATGGCCAGACTCTGACCTCGTGACCGCTAGCTCGACCCCGACACACACACACCTGTGCGCGTAACACATAAACTACATTAGGACAGTTAGCGTATTGTGAGTTTTAGTGTTATCTCTTGTACACTTACATTTGATGTCATAGATTTAAAATGCACTTATTTTATTTTTTATTTCAGCGAGGGGTTATTCAAATGAATGGAGAGAGATACTACATTCAGCCTGAAAACCAAGGGCAATTACCGCAAAATATTTTTTTCTAAAAACATCATTTACATCAGTTGTCTCATCCTATTTAAAGCATTATAAACATATTATAACAAAGAGTTCCATAGGATATCCACATTTGTCCTCACATTGTAGTATTACAGGTAAGTGTGGTAACGCTATTTAAAACAAGTTAGATTATATACTATATATAGTAATACATATTGATGCGACTATTCTATGGAATCTTTGGCTCTAAAACATTATTCTCGAATTTTCTCCAAATTCATAATAATAATTTTTCATAAACATTTTTCACTCACACAACTATGAGGCTTTTCTCGACACATCCATTTGTCCATCTGTCTTTTAGTCTGCCTATATTACTGCTGGTCTAATCTTGTATTCCAATTCTTAGTAGATCTTTTTTTTAGAATTTATGTAATATATTTCTATTCTTTATTTTGTTGGTTCCTGTGTATTTATAAATTTTCATTTATACCATTCTTTTTTCTTCATTCATCTCGCAAATATTTACTGTGTCTTTGATTCATTGACGGTATTGGGTATTATACATACACAAATGTATCAGATACAAATACACAATCTTGAGCCTTATATGATATCCAATAAATTATTAAGCCATAAAAATTATTAAAAACAAAACAAAAACAAACAAATAATTAACAGCATTATAAACAAATGATGGCAGAATGTCTGTAGGCAGCCATTTTGATGACAAGTTGCAAAGTCAATATAAATTACTTTTATTTAATATGCCACAACAAAAATAAGTTTCTCAATATTAAATCTCTAATTGCACGTATCATTGGTGTATGAAATTTTGACGGCATAGTTACTTCGTGTCATTTATATAATGAACTGTCAATAGAAGTTTGCAAAAATGCAAAAAATCTAATGAGATAAATTGTATATGAAAATTTCATCAATACTTCTACATTCAATTTGCACAATGGCGATCAATGATTTTACCTAAAAAGGCAATAAAAAAAAAAACGTTGCCAAAAAAAAAAAATAACAAACTCTATAACTGTAAAGTTTTAAGATTTCCTAAAAAAAATTTGCTTTTTTTGAAGGTTTATGGGCAAACTTGGGGAATAGCGAGGCAGAAGTTTTCATTGTGATTGTCTCAATGCTTACCCATGATGAACTAAGTCGAAAACATTCGCCTTTTTGTTATAGTTTGTTTTTTTCGGAATATTTACAGTCATTTAGCATATAACAATATTCACAGTGGATAAATACTGATTTAAAAATTTCATTAAGGAATATAAGCCTTTATACAGAGAGTGAAAATGTGTCACTAGTTATGTGCTATTTAATTATTTGCAAGTATCTCTTTGTATACGATTTCAACAGTTCATTTATACATCCCTTCTTCCACTGACTTCCACCGAGGGACACCCCACCCGTCCGTTAAACTACTCCACTTCCCAATAACCCACTCCCTCCATTTAACCACCCACTCCGTCTTACCATCTTCTCTATCCTCGACTGACCTTCCACCATCTCCGGAACTCCACATCTGCTATTATGGAACCCCGACTGAACATCCCATCACATCCCCATCTACGGATCACCCACCTCCTACAACCCAACCTCCCCTTAAATCTAAAGGGTGGTAACGTTTGGAATGATAAATGACGATAAGTAACTCTTAAA
Organism: Bulinus truncatus; assembly: GCA_021962125.1. Classification (NCBI taxonomy): domain Eukaryota; kingdom Metazoa; phylum Mollusca; class Gastropoda; family Planorbidae; genus Bulinus; species Bulinus truncatus. The sequence continues at coordinate 2,578,187 of JAGDYQ010000069.1, forward strand.
TATCACTATATACTATATTTATAATTAACTAACAATAAATAAGTTTGATCTGAAAATGAGTAAGTAGAAAATAAATAATTGTACTATAAAAAACACTAAATTAATATGGCGGAGTGGGTTATTGGGAAGTGGGAGTAGTTTAACGGACAGTGGAATTGTCCTCGGTGGAAGTCAGTGGAAGAAGGGATGTATGAACTGTTGAAACACAAAGAGATACTTACTGAAAAGTAAATAGCACATAACTAGACTTTATTTCACTCTCTGTATAAAATGCTATTCCTTAATGAATTTTTAAATCAGTATTTATCACTGTGAAATATTGTTATATGCTAAATGACTTTAATATACTCGAAAAACAAACTATAACAAAAAGGCGAATGTTTTCGACTTTAGTTCATGAAACGAGACAATCACAATGAAAATACTGAGTTTGCCCCGTAAATTTCAAAAAAGCAAATTTTGAGAAATCTTAAAACTTTACAGTTATAAACGTTGAATTGCCTTTTTAGGGTAAAAAATCATTGATCTGTTATTTATGGCAAGCTATTGAAAATTTTCATATACAATTTATCTCATTAGGTGTTTTTATTCGACAGTTCATTATATAAATGACACGAAAATTTCATAATATTACGTGCAATTAAAGATTTAATGTTGAAAACTTATTTTGTTGTGGCATATTAATAAGTATTTATATTGACTTGCAACTTTTTAATCATCAAATGACTATACTACATTCTATATCATTTGTTTATAATGCTATTGAATATTTTGTTTGTTTTGTTTTGTTTTAATAATTTTTATGGCTAATATTTATTGGATATCTATAATTTAGATGTATTTGTATCTGATACATTTATTTATGTACTAATACCCAATACCAAAATCGATAATCAAGACACAGTAAATGTTGCGAATGAAATGAAGAAAAAGAATGGTATAAATGAAGATTTATAAATACAGAAATGGCATAAATTCTAAGATTTTAAAATTGGAATACAGATTAGACCAACTGTACATGAACTAAAAGACGATGTGTGTCAGAAAAGCCCTTCGTAGTATTGAGTGAAAAAATGTTTATGAAAAATTATTATTAATGAATTTGGAAAAATTGGTCCATAGAAATTGGTCGCATCAATATGTCATTATACTATATAGTATATAATCTACTATTATATCTCTGTTTTATTTACCCATATGTAATACTGATGTGAGAGGACAAATGTGAATATATGGAACTCTTTGTTATAATAACTGTTTATAATGCTGAAATGGATGAGACAACTGATATCCGAAAATGATGTTTAGAAAAAAATATTTTGCGGTAATTATCTCTTTCCGTTCATTTGAAAACCCTCGCTGAATAAAAATAAAAACCAAGTGCATTTTAAATCTATGACATGTAAGTGTACAAAAGAGATAACACTAAAGCATAACTTCTAATGTAGTTTATGTGTTACCTTACTACAGATGTGTGTGAATCGAGGTCTAGCGATGAGTCTGGCCATTTTCTGACTCGGTAATTATATTCATAAATTATCGACTGGCTATTCTGATGTAACTATTTATGTTCAATACGATATGTAAGCGAGATGCTATGCGAATTTAAAGGAAGAAATCTGAAAAGATAGTCATAAATGAGGGTAGAGAAGAAAAAGTCATAGTCTTAGGATGAAGTAATATTGTTTATATGATAAGAAGATTAGTTTCAACATAATGTAGATAATATATTTCACAATTAATTGTACATAGGAGTGTATTCTTACATGTCAGATTAAGCTACTTAAATATTTCTCATATTTCATATTATTATTAGTTACATGTTGTATGTTAAACAAATCCATGTTTAGTTGTCCTCATTTATTATAACATATTCTTGACACTAAACAATAAGTCTACCGAGTATTAGGTAAAAAAAACAATTAAATCCTTTCATTTCTTTAACTATGCATGCGATAAGTCAAAAGCGTGTGTAATAATAATTTAAGGGTTATGAAGACAATTCTTTTTCTGAATTTTCAAACTACTCTCCCGTGATGTGTTGTTGAGCTTGGTAAGTTTTAAGGCAATTCAAAATATATCACCATTTTATCAGGGTTGAAATTTACATTGTTTATGTGAATTCATCAGAATGAGATTCTCTATAAATATAATTAATTGATAGTGCAATAAGTATGGAAACGCCACAGATATAGCGGGATCACAGATTGAACCAGTGACCCTCAATCGTGATCTAGCGCTTTACCAACCACCGTCCCCATATTGTTCATTGCCCATTGATCGAGAATATTGCTACTTCGAGAGTTATGCATGCCCCAATGGAAAAAAATACTAGAACTTGAATTAAATAATGCAGAGCAACTACTCTAGACAATTCTATAGACAATCGATAATTCGTTCGTCAAGACCGGCAAATAAATACTTGGTAAATAGTCCAATACGGAATTCTCACCACATTGAAACTAGTTTTTTTTATTTTATTGTTTTTTCCCAAAAACAGCAGCACAAATAAATCAAAACAATAGATTTCACCATATCTAATATTTTATTGTCTACACTTCAGCGTTGAATGTGTTCTCTTGACCCACTTTGTAACCTAATGGTAGCGCCGGGCACAGCCACAGCATTTTCACATCTTATCTATATTTATGCACCATTTTTAAAAATTCTCAAATTGGAAATAGTTCAATATTACTTTTTTCTCCACACATAATTGTTTTATTAAATGTGTGTTTATTTTTTTAAATAATCAGTTGTTATTTTAATGTTATTTTATGTACAGCATTCCCTCATTTCCCGCGGATAAACGGATACAGAATCTACCGCGATGGGGGATACATGAAATAGTTTCGTATTTAGAGATCAATACATAAAAACATGATTACGACCAAACTGTTTTAAAAAAATTACTGGAGCTGTCTAGACATGATATAGTACAACCACCATTGTGCTCGTATTGCTTAATATATTTTACTAAATAAAAGGACAAAACGTCATATAAGAAATTATAATAATCTGGTTTTATAAAAGAAATCAGAAATCAACGCAAGTTATCGAACGCGTCTTGATTGCTGTGACGTATTCGGGAATTTCACAAATTTATAAATAGTCTTGCAAACTGGTACCATCCCGCATGGTCGGGCGAAGAAAAGAAGTATATATATATAGATAGATTAACTAGTAGTTGCCCGTTGCATTCGCAACAAAATTTTTATCTCAATAAAATGTTTAATATGAGAATTAATAGGAACTATTAACACGGAATTCCAAGTACATAACAAACAACGTAGTAAATAGCCGGTTTGAGCAACATCTCTTAGTAATCTACCAATTGCATCTAAAGCATGGCTCGATGCCATCGTGCACTCATCCAGCAAAAACATTTCCACTGCAAATGTACTATGCGCAAATTTTGTCTTACTGTCTTTAATAGGAACTATTAACACGGCATTCCAAGTGCAGAATTTTTTTTTTTATTTATAGATAAATTGTATCATCTGGAAATCAATTTAACTACTGAATTTTTAAATACGATTGATTAGGTTAATAAGTGCTGATGTATGCCTCCTTCCTAATGAGCAGAAATAACCTACATTTTATATGTCACAAATTACGTTTTACCCATCAACGCTAACCAACCAAAACAAACCAAATAATCAACCAAACAAACCAACCAACTAAATCAAACCAACCAAATCAAACAAAGCAAACCAGCTAACCAAACCAAACCAAACCAAACACCATTAGGTAAAGATATGGATGCTAATTTATCTCACCCGTTACGTTTTGGCCTTAATTCTATCAATGTTAAAATAAAAAGAAAGCATTAAAAAAAGTTTTTATAAAAATGCACTGAAAAGTAAAAAATAACTACTTTATTGTGCCATTTTGCAGCACGAAGGTACGATACAGGACCCAACGGGAAATGACGTCATAGAGGATTTTTTTTTTATGTATAGCGATGGCGCTCCCATTCTGCAAAAAAAAAAAAAATTGTACCATCGGGAAATGACTACAAGATAGCTACTTTATTAGTAGGACTGTTGTAGATCTATTGAGCATGTGCGTATATGTCTATTAAATAAGTTTTTCAGACCGCTATATTGACATGTATCAATCAAATCTAGCGATGCTTGTTTCTTTTAATAACAATGCCAAACGTGTATTTCACGAAGAGTAGTTTCAAAACTCGTGAAAAGTGTCAACCCCTCCCTCCACCCCTGTCATATTATGCTACACCTCGTGTCTACGTATGGTTTGGTTACCCTGCCCTATACTACCGTACCTACCCCCTCCATACGGCATTTCTCTTTCTTACGAGCCTTCCCTTCATAAAATAATAGTATAGCCAGTAAGTATTCGCTCACGTATTATCAACTCGTTATTATTATTATTATTTTTATTTCAAATCCCCTACTCCTCATTGCTCACGTTTTTGACACACTTAGCAGACTCTCTCCCCGAAAAAACATGTAACGTATGGCTTACCAAATCACCGTACCACTTAAGCCCAAAAAAAACGTTAGCACGAAATTATATCGAATCAAACCCATGGCATGTATCATCAAAATAATGGCGCGCGTATGCAGATTTTTTCTTGCTTTTAAAAAAAAAATCTTTTCTGATCTATTTCTGTTTATGTAACTGGGCTATTTTCTGATCTATTTCTGTTTATGTAACTGGGCTATTTTCTGATCTATTTCTGTTTATGTAACTGGGCTATTTTCTGATCTATTTCTGTTTATGTAACTGGGCTATTTTCTGATATATTTCTGTTTATGTAACTGGGCTATTTTCTGATCTATTTCTATTTATGTAACTGGGCTATTTTCTGATCTATTTCTATTTATGTAACTGGGCTATTTTCTGATCTATTTCTGTTTATGAAACTGGGCTATTTTCTGATCTATTTCTGTGTATGTGTCTGGGCTATTTTCTGATCTATTTCTGTTTATGTAACTGGGCTATTTTCTGATATATTTCTGTTTATGTAACTGGGCTATTTTCTGATCTATTTCTGTTTATGTAACTGGGCTATTTTCTGATCTATTCTGTTTATGTAACTGGGCTATTTTCTGATCTATTCTGTTTATGTAACTGGGCTATTTTCTGATTTTTTTTCTTGAGTTAGCTCTTTAATGTGTAGTAAGCCTTAAGTAACGTCATCTAAAATGTAACTGGATTGGGAAAGGGGGAAAATTAAAAAAAAACGCGTTAATAATAAGTGAGCTACTTACTGGCTATACTATTATTTTATGAAGGAAAAAGCACATATGAGATATAAATGACGTGTGTATTTTTTTGGATGGGAAGTGGAGGGGGTATGTACGGTAGTGGAGGGTAGGGTAAACACGACTTAATTGGGGCGAAGTGTGGCAAAATATGGGAGGGAAGGAGGGAACAGTGGTTGATATACGTCATTAGTTAGGAAACAACGGTACCAGAAAAACACATGTTTGGCATCGTTGTTGATTAAAAAAAAAACAATTCGCATCTCTTGACATGATTGATACATGTCAATAAATTTGTCTCAATAACTAATTCAATAGAAATATATGCGAATGCTTAATAAATCTTTTACAATTAATTATACCTCTTTCGTAAATTAATCTGACTTGTTTATTACGCCAATTTCATGCTATGATATTATGGCAAACTAGTTTGAATACAAACAAATGTATTATATTGTGTCGATTAAAATGTGCGTTAATTTGCGATACAATTGTTAATCATGTGTTAATTTCGATCACATTTTTTTAATCGAACAGCAGCTCTAATATATATATATATATATGTAAATATATATATATATATATATATATATATATATATATATATATATATATGCCATATATTCCTATTAAACAAAACTAGACAGAAAATACTAATCGCGTTGTTTTATAAGAAATTTGTTTATTATAATTATGTTCGATTAAGCTTGTAGCTGAAATGTATACCAGAACCGAACATTAAAACTTTATGTTCATATTTAAAACTAGATTATCTATATGCCTCTAAAATCATTCAAATTGAGATTCTTTCAACTACCTATACTGTAAGGTCTTTTTTATGTGCATGATAGGTTCTATAAAAATGCCGCATTTAAAAGACTATATGAGCTTTGTAGTAATAGGGATGCGCTTCAATTATTTCTAAAAGAAAGCAGCTTGTAGCAAATTTAAAGGATTATTAACACAAAAAATCGCAACAAAAATAACATTTCCGCCAAAATCATTTTTATTTGCAGTTAATGATAGATTTTTTACATTTTCGAGTTAGATCTTTAACCTCAAATCAAAAAAAAAAACATTTGCTCTCTAACAACATATTTCTAGATTTTGATCCCGATTTGTCCCTTAATTTTATACCCGAAATAATTGATTTTCTAACTGCAGCTTAATTATCATATTGGAACTTATTGCATTGATTTGTAAAGACAAAATTCGAAAATTTTTAAAGAAAAATAATAGTCATAGTGGAGACAAGAACAAATGGTGACATTTGGTTTAATTTAATGTTGTTCATTGGTCATCTGCCCTGCAGTCCGTGTTATAGTTACAGGGGCCATTAGTTTACTTTTTACCGGTCATTCATGTCGGCTATTTCATCTATACTTATCATATACTCTACCGCTGTGCATTGTTGATTATCCAGTTGTACTCTACGAGCAGTCCATTGTTGATTATCTAATTGTACTCTACCAGCACTCCATTGATGATTATCCAGTTGTACTCTACGAGCAGTCCATTGTTGATTATCTAATTGTACTCTACCAGCACTCCATTGTTGATTATCCAGTTGTACTCTACCAGCAGTCCATTGTTGATTATCTAATTGTACTCTACCAGCACTCCATTGTTGATTATCCAGTTGTACTCTACGAGCAGTCCATTGTTGATTATCTAATTGTACTCTACCAGCACTCCATTGTTGATTATCCAGTTGTACTCTACCAGCAGTCCATTGTTGATTATCTAATTGTACTCTACCAGCACTCCATTGTTGATTATCCAGCTGTACTCTACGAGCAGTCCATTGTTGATTATCTAATTGTACTCTACCAGCACTCCATTGTTGATTATCCAGTTGTACTCTACCAGCAGTCCATTGTTGATTATTCAATTGTACTCTACCAGCACTCCATTGTTGATTATCTAGTTGTACTCTACCAGCAGTTCATTGTTGATTATCCAATTGTACTCTACCGTAGTCCATTGTTGATTATCCTTGTACTCTACCAGCAGTTCATTGTTGATTATCCAATTGTACTCTACCGTAGTCCATTGTTGATTATCCTTGAACTCTACCGCAGTTCGTTGTTGATTATCCAATTGTACTCTACCAGCAGTGTATTGTACACTGATCATTTTCCTCCACAACACTTTTGTTGGCAAGTTCCCGATGCCCTACTGGGCCATCATGAAGTGTAGAGTTCATCTGTTTCTATAACCTCGGCATATGAAGAGATTGTGTGGTTAGCACAACGCCCAGCCGTCTTCAACTTAAGTCAGGTACCCATTTAAAGCTGGATGGACTTGTAAGACGACTTTGCACCATATAACACCTGGAAAAATTCCATGGTTCTCACCGAGGATCGAACCCATGACTTTCAGGTCGACATACGCTATGCCATCACGTGATATAATTCAAATGATATACCATCTTAGTTATTAATAGTTGTTAATTATACTTTCATACTTATACCATCATACGTCATGAATAGTTGTTAGTTATACATACTTCTGCTATAACATGTATATCGTATATTTTTATACGCTCATGAGTTAATAGCAGTCAGTGTAATAAAATTGAAGACGAGTAAACAGTGTAATAAAATTGAAGACGAGTAAACAGTGAAATAAAATCAATACTTAACATTATCTCAAGTCCTAGCACTAATGCTGATTTCATTATGCAAGTACTAAAGCAGCTTATCAGTGGTTATCAAACTGAGCCAGATGAACACGTAAGTCTCCATAGCATAATCATAACATGAAAATACAACAATAATATATATATATATATATATATATATATATATATATATATATATATATATGTGTGTGTGTGTGTGTGTGTGTGTGTACAATAGGGTGGAGTGAAAAATATTTTTTTTCTGAATATCTTGTTTGGATAGCTATAAAAACTTGCTACCGCATGCATTTAGTAATGTGGCAAAAAATTAGACAATTTAAAGAATATCTTGAGGTTCCACAGTTGGTCTAAAGTATAGGCATATTTCAATAAAAAAGCAATAATCTTTAAAAAACCAAATTTATATATATATATATACAACATATTCATCAGGGTTGTTAACGATACTCTTAAATTGTATCGTCAATATCGATACCGATACTTCATAAAAATAGTATCGCCAATACCAATACAAATACTCAAGTAAAAATGTATCGCCAAAATCGATACCGATACTTTTGAAAACAACATGTTTTTATTTAAAATATAATGAGTGCAAGTTTCTCAGGTTTTTAAAAAAAAGTAAAAAAAAAAAATTAAATACAAAGTCAAAGCAAAATTTTAATGCTAATCACTTCACCATTTGGCAGCACGTAAGAAGACCATCATTTCATAATGATCATTGCTTAGCCTAGAAATGGGGTTGGCAACCTGCGGCTCGCGAGCCGCATGCGGCTCTTCCGATGTGAAGTTGCGGCTCTTTCGATGTCAAACGGCGGCCTAATCAAATACCATAATCTTGAAACAAAAAATTTCAGTGGCTCTTTAAAAACATGAGAAAAATGCATTTTTTTTACTTTTGGCTCTTCCGTCTCAAAAGGTTGCCGACCCCTGGCATAGAACGAACGTAATGGCATAAAAAACACGCCCACCCAATAAAACCAGTCGCTCAACTGCAGCACTAGCCGTAATTCCTGTGTTCAGTTGCAGGTATAGTTTCTTAATGCTTGTGTAGACTGCTAATGACAGCATTTCTGATGAATTATCTTCAAGATATCTGTCTACTTCAGCAGAACTATTACTTTTAAGCAATTCATCCTTGTTAAAGTTATCTGGAACAAACAAAATCGCTCATCTTTTGCTGCAGCAATCGGCACGTATCTCGTTACTCCCGGAGACACTCGGTGGAATTCCACTTACGATTCTGTTGCCAAATGTCATTGTTTACTATCCAATCCAGAATTAAAAGTTAAACTTGATATGTTGTTTGATAACATTGACATCAAGCGACTGACTCCGCAGCAGAAAATATTCAGAGCAGAATTCATTGAAGTATTTGATCCATTGTGTTGTGGACTGGGCATTAGGGAAGGAAAAAGTAATATTGGATTTGGCTATTTGATGCCCACACTAACCGTTATAAAAGGTAAATTACAGGTAATGATTTTGCGACATAAATATCCTCTCACGGTGTGTGAACCCCTTGCCAGATCTGTTATTGATTGCATTAATGCGCGATTCGATTTTATATTTTCTGATCCAGAGGCAAAACTGGCAGCAGTGGTCAATCCTAAATTTAAGACCAACTGGACAGACAACTTTGATCACAAGGCAGGAGTTGTAAAAACCTTAAAGCGTGTCTGCAGTGCACTTCCCATTCATTTTACTCTGCAGGGTGGTGCATCTTTAGTACAGTCAACAGTACAGCTATCTGAATCTTCAGATTTTTTTGTTTGTTTTACTGCACGGCGGCAGAACCAGGACGAATTGCTTAATAGTAACAGTTCTGCTGAAGCAGGCCCGTAGCCAGGAATATTGGATTGGGGGGGGGGCCGAAGACATTTTCGGGGGGGCGAATAAATTTTTTTTCGGGGGGGGGGTGCCGAAGAAATGATCGGGGCGGATCTAGACAACTTTGACGGGGGGGGGGGCAAAACATTGACCCCGGGGGGAGGGCAAAACTGTATTCATTGTTGAAAATTGGTCTTAGAACAAAAAATATTTCGATAATTTAATGATGTATTACCTAAGCTTGCGATTACGGGGGGGGGCATGGGCCCCCCGGCCCCTCCTCCTAAATCCGCCTCTGGTGGGGTAGAAGAAATGTTCAGGGGGGGGGCGAAAATGGAGGCGCGAAGCGCCGAAAGCTTGCGAACGGAGAGGAGGGGTTTGGGGAGGGGATCTCAGTGAGAAATTTGTTGCAGTTCCATATCTGGAATGGTGCATTTTAGTACCGATTGTTTAGCTATTAATTAGAAATATAAAATTTTAACTACGTTATAATAATGCATGGCATGTTGCAGTTTTGTTAAAAATAATTTAAATAGTAAAGAGTTTTAATGATAAAAATTTATTGAGGCTGAGCAATTTCTGATTCCTGTTATAAATATATTGGCCATTTGTTCTGCTACACAATTGTTACATAATAGATACCTGATTTATATTATTATACTGTTTGTTTAACGTACAACCCGGGAAGAACGACAAAGATGCATGAATAAAGCTTAGCTATTTGTGTGATATTTCTTATAAAATATTGAAAAAAAAAGAACAGATCTATCAACAAAAACAGTCGCAATTATTCAATTTAAAATAAAATTAATTCTGCTAAAAAGTAAATTTGCAAATTAAATAACATCACTCAGAAATCACGGAGTTTGTACTTTATTTTATTATACATATGTATAAAAATGAAGTCAGAAGCAATGTTATTTTACTAACTTATTTAAGTTGCTAGTTGTCCTCAGAAGATATCAATATATAAAACTATTACAAGGTTGCTAACAGGCCCATCGACAGAAATTTCGGGCCCCTGGGCTGATATTAATATTTTAAAAAGTTGATTGGCCAGCTCAGTTCGGGTCCCTAAAACTCGCCGGGCCCCTGGGCAATGGCCCCCCCACTCGTCGGCACTAGGTGTGGAGTGCCCCCCCCACTTAAAAAAGAAGAAAAAGAGGAAAAAATAAAGAAAAAGTAAAGGTGCCCCCTTGCTGGGTATTGGTGCCTCCCTGCTTACTTTGACCTGGCTACTGGCCTGGGTTTAGCACTGAATTTACCTAAAGATGCTTCAGCATTCAGATTGTCTGTTAAATCTTTTTTCAAATGCAAGCAGGAAAAGATTGCTTAGACGCTTTTGTAACATTGATCTGCGATATGGGGTGAGCATTCGTGTGAGGGTTGAGAAACTGTTCTCACACACGGCTGTTGAAGCCCCAAATGCCAATGCCGCCCAAAATACCCAGAAGTGAACTTCAATAAGATTCAATCTTTTATGCCCAAAAATTAGATAAGCTATTTATGTAAGTATATATAAATAGACGAATGATTGCCAAAATATAAACTTTTAAGTTTTTATTTTTATTGATTTATTAAACAAAATGATTGATGTTTTATAGCCGTTATTATTAAAATTGTGTCAAAAAACTCAAATCATGCACGGGGGGCTCAGGTCATGCACGGGGGGCTCAGCCCCCCCTAGCCCCCCTCTGGCTATGGGCCTGTGCTGAAGTAATGGTGAAATAATGGTGTAATGGTGAAATCTTAATCGAAATATTTGAAAATTTTTGTGTTCTAATCAGGCTTGCGGAGCCGGAGCCGAGGAGCCGGGAGCCTCTACTTTTGCTGGAGCCGGAGCCGAAAAAGTCTGGCGGCTCCACGGCTCCCAAATGTTTTTTTTTGTTACAGCAGAATTTTTTTTTTTAGCTTTAAAATTGCAAATTTGTTTGATTGATTGCCTCCTACAATTTGAAATGTTGTCATTTTTACGAACGCCACAACTGTAACAGCATTGAAATGATAGCGTGCACGGACATCACCACAAGAAATCTTTAATGGGGAATCGTTTTGTGTTTGTTTTAAATCTTGTTTACCCTCCGAAATTTTTTTAATGGCATGTTATTTTGTTATATATAAAGTTAAAAAAGTTGTTGCTAGACCTCACCTACAACTTTGTACCTCACCTACAACTTAGGACCTCATCTACAACTTAGTACCTCATCTACAACTTAGTACCTCATCTACAACTTAGTACCTCATCTACAACTTAGGACCTCATCTACAACTTAGGACCTCATCTACAACTTAGTGCCTCATCGACAACTTAGGGCCTCATCTACAACTTAGGACCTCACCAACAACTTAGTACCTCATCTACAACTTAGTACCTCATCTACAACTTAGTGCCTCATCGACAACTTAGGGCCTCATCTACAACTTAAAACCTCATCTACAACTTAGGACCTCACCAACAACTTAGTGCCTCATCTACAACTTAGTGCCTCATCTACAACTTAGGACCTCATCTACAACTTTGGACCTCATCGACAACTTAGTACCTCACCTACAACTTAGTACCTCATCTACAACTTAGGACCTCATCTACAACTTAGGGCCTCATCTACAACTTAGTGCCTCATCGACAACTTAGGGCCTCATCTACAACTTAGGACCTCACCAACAACTTAGTACCTCATCTACAACTTAGGACCTCATCTACAACTTAGTACCTCATCTACAACTTAGGACCTCATCTACAACTTAGGAACTCATCTACAACTTAGGACCTCATCTACAACTTAGTACCTCATCTACAACTTAGTACCTCATCTACAACTTAGTACCTCATCTACAACTTAGGACCTCACCAACAACTTAGTACCTCATCTACAACTTAGGACCTCATCTGCAACTTAGGAACTCATCTACAACTTAGGAACTCATCTACAACTTAGGACCTCACCAACAACTTAGTACCTCACCTACAACTTAGGGCCTCACCTACAACTTAGGGCTTCACCTACAACCTAGGACCTCACCTACAACTTAGGACATCGCCTACAACTTAGTACCTCACCTACAACTTAGGACCTCGCCTACAACGTAGGACCTCACCAACAACTTAGTACCTCATCTACAACTTAGGACCTCATCTACAACTTAGGAACTCATCTACAACTTAGGACCTCACCAACAACTTAGTACCTCATCTACAACTTAGGACCTCACCAACAACTTAGTACCTCATCTACAACTTAGGACCTCATCGAAAACTTAGGACCTCATCGACAACTTAGTACCTCATCTACAACTTAGTACCTCATCTACAACTTAGGACCTCACCTACAACTTAGTACCTCATCTACAACTTAGGACCTCACCTACAACTTAGTACCTCATCTACAACTTAGGAACTCATCTACAACTTAGGACCTCACCAACAACTTAGTACCTCACCTACAACTTAGGGCCTCACCTACAACTTAGGGCTTCACCTACAACCTAGGACCTCACCTACAACTTAGGACATCGCCTACAACTTAGTACCTCACCTACAACTTAGGACCTCGCCTACAACGTAGGACCTCACCAACAACTTAGTACCTCATCTACAACTTAGTACCTCATCTACAACTTAGGAACTCATCTACAACTTAGGACCTCACCAACAACTTAGTACCTCATCTACAACTTAGGACCTCACCAACAACTTAGTACCTCATCTACAACTTAGGACCTCATCGACAACTTAGGACCTCATCGACAACTTAGTACCTCATCTACAACTTAGTACCTCATCTACAACTTAAGACCTCACCTACAACTTAGTACCTCATCTACAACTTAGGACCTCACCTACAACTTAGTACCTCATCTACAACTTAGTACCTCATCTACAACTTAGTACCTCATCTACAACTTAGTACCTCATCTACAACTTAGGACCTCACCTACAACTTAGTACCTCATCTACAACTTAGGACCTCACCTACAACTTAGTACCTCACCTACAACTTAGTACCTCATCTACAACTTAGGACCTCACCTACAACTTAGTACCTCATCTACAACTTAGGACCTCACCAACAACTTAGTACCTCATCTACAACTTAGGACCTCATCTACAACTTAGGAACTCATCTACAACTTAGGACCTCACCTACAACTTAGTACCTCATCTACAACTTAGGACCTCACCTACAACTTAGTACCTCACCTACAACTTAGTACCTCACCTACAACTTAGTACCTCACCTACAACTTAGTACCTCATCTACAACTTAGGAACTCATCTACAACTTAGGACCTCGCCTACAACGTAGGACCTCGCCTATAACTTAGGGCCTCATCTTCAACTTAAAGGCCTCACCTACAACTTAGGGCTTCACCTACAACCTAGGACCTCACCTACAACTTAGGACATCGCCTACAACTTAGTACCTCACCTACAACTTAGGACCTCGCCTACAACGTAGGACCTCACCAACAACTTAGTACCTCATCTACAACTTAGGACCTCATCTACAACTTAGGAACTCATCTACAACTTAGGACCTCACCAACAACTTAGTACCTCATCTACAACTTAGGACCTCACCAACAACTTAGTACCTCATCTACAACTTAGGACCTCATCGACAACTTAGGACCTCATCGACAACTTAGTACCTCATCTACAACTTAGTACCTCATCTACAACTTAAGACCTCACCTACAACTTAGTACCTCATCTACAACTTAGGACCTCACCTACAACTTAGTACCTCATCTACAACTTAGTACCTCATCTACAACTTAGTACCTCATCTACAACTTAGTACCTCATCTACAACTTAGGACCTCACCTACAACTTAGTACCTCATCTACAACTTAGGACCTCACCTACAACTTAGTACCTCACCTACAACTTAGTACCTCATCTACAACTTAGGACCTCACCTACAACTTAGTACCTCATCTACAACTTAGGACCTCACCAACAACTTAGTACCTCATCTACAACTTAGGACCTCATCTACAACTTAGGAACTCATCTACAACTTAGGACCTCACCTACAACTTAGTACCTCATCTACAACTTAGGACCTCACCTACAACTTAGGACCTCGCCTACAACGTAGGACCTCGCCTATAACTTAGGGCCTCATCTTCAACTTAAAGGCCTCATACGCATCTTGGGGGCCTCATCTACAGCTTGTGGAACTCAGCAACAGGATAGGGCCAGGCCTCAAATTGGGGGCTTCATATACAGGTTGGGGGCCTAAACTACAGCTTGGGGTTGTCATCTACAGATTGGGGTCTCAGCTACAACATGGGGGCCTCACCTACAACTTGGGGCCTTCTTCAAACAAGTCTGTTGATGGCCCTTTAAAATACATTACTTATTCTTCATTAGTGGCTTCTTTAGCCACGGATACATCCTCCGCCAATGGCTTTAACCTAGCTTAAAAAAAAATGTTCAAAAATAATACCCGGATACTTTTACTACTTAGAGTTAGAACAAACGTCATAAATGGCATAACGGTGACATGGGTGCTAAGGAAAAGGATTAAAAAAATAGAATTGACACGAAAGACGTTCGAAATTCTAAAGTATTATATGTTATTATATAGTAATATATGGTATTATATGGTAATATAAGGTAATATATGGTATTATATGGTAATATGTGGTATTATATGGTATTTTATAACAATTTATATTAATATATGTTATTATATAGTAATATATGATATTGTATGGTTTTATATGGTATTATAAGTATTTTATGGTTTTATATGGTATTATATGGTAATATATTGCAAATATGTTATTATATGGTATTTTAATATAATTAGCCCAGTTTTGAGGAGTTCGGATGTAGAAAAAGAGGGGGAGGCATTTTTAAAGTATGGTGGCTCAAAAGTAATGTAGTTACGCCACTGCACTGTTATGTTTAAATATTTAACAAGAGAAAAAGTGTACATATGTCAATAGCTTAATGTAGACCTAAACCTTACTCCCCGATTGCAGTGACCCAGTGAGCAGACGAGTATAAAGTCAATTTAGACTGTCAGCCAATAAAAAGCAATATATGACTCAAAGTTGTAAGTCAATAAAAAACAGGTAAGAAAATATTATTTTGTACATTGTTTTACCTTTAACCAAGACAATGACATCCTAAAATTACAAATTAGAATTTTAGTTTATATAAATATATGTTAATTAAAAATTAATTTGACTAGAAATGTTAGCCTGCGTTGTTTGGGTATGTTCAGCACTCATACATCGGCCTGATTCATACGGGACGTCTATGAAACTGGGCAAGTAATGATCGAGGAAGTAAAAAAAACCGCTGATGTAGTCCTGGTCACTATGGTCTTCTAATTAGCAGCAGATTGAGCTAAAAACAACCGCCTTGACCCCTCCTCTCCATTCTCTCTAATTTATTTTGCCTAATATATGAAATTTTTGTATATATTATTCCACAACCACAGAGTTACCACATATTTCAAAGGATGCACATATTTATTATAACTAGTTATCAAATGCCCGGTACCCGGACCGGCGAGTAGGCACACAGTTGGAGTTGAAAATGGTGATATATATTTTAGCGCGTTAACCATCAGTCTATATATTTGCAGTGGCCCCAAGGACATGAACAGATTATTGTAGCCAAAATACATTTGAGAACAGGGACACCTAATAATACATCAAATAAAGTTCATATGTTAAATAGTTCCTCCCAAAGAAAATAATCCTCACTATAGGTAAACATAAACAACAACTCTTAAAATCATATTCCTTCATAATATTTTAATGGACTCCTTTCCAAACAGTTATTCATTTAATGTTTTATGATGTTCAACATGGCGTATTTTAAAAAGAAAGAGAGACGTGAGTGGGTGCTTGTGTTAAGCAAAACGCTACATGTTTAACAGGTGGTTTATTTACTGTTATACACATCGTAGCATAGTAGAATTAACTAAGAAAAATTGCCGACCCGGCAGTGCAGAACCTAGGGAGTTAGGGGCCCGGTGGCTTGGCCTCTTTGGGGGCTGCCCCTGAATTTTGACATGGGATAATTTTTTGACGCTTCTCAAGCTTGGTCCCGAGAAGAAAGAATCGTTGTGTAGCTTTTAGCTGACCTTCAATTAAAAACATAGTATTCCATCAATACAGTTGAGGCCGCAGACGCAGAAAACATTAGGCCTCTTAAAAAAGAAAGACATATCAAAGCTTTCAACATTATAGTTCTGTGAAGCCAATGCCGAACCAAGGGATTTTAGGCATCTCCGGGAGCCACTACATTTTGACATGAGATAATGTACTTAATATTTAGTTTAAAAAATATTTTGGGGGCCCTCCTCAAACTGGGCCCCCTCCATACACCCTCTGTGTGAAGCCCCCATCATAAATGAGTTAGTTTTCATTGTTAACGTTGTGTACGGCGCTACTCAAACTCAACCCTTATTCAATTCATTCATGTGACGTAATAGTCAAAAAATGAAAAAAAATGTGACGTATTTAGGTTAGTAATAAAGGGAAATAATTGTACATTAGAAATAGACATATTTTGGAAATAAAAACAATTTAAACAATATAAATATTACATTATATTGAGGTATCCATAATTATGGTTTAAAATTTAAATTGTGGAACATAACACAGAATATTAATTGAACGATTTCTGTAAATATTTCGTTTATGATAGTTTCTCATTTAATAACAAATTGAACACCATAAATTTATTATGATACTGTGAGATATACATAGACCTATGGATCGACAGTTCGCTTAAAATTTGATTCGGAGAGTATCACAAAATATTTTGGCATGATTTTGTGTTACCCCTCCTAGGATCGCTTTAATGATCTTTGTTAAAGATTAAGGCGGTCGAAAACAGTATTACATTGTGATTGCCATTTGGCATTCACGATCTTACCTGCCGTATGTTAGTGTGCGGTGTTTTGTCACCTCGGCACTTAACATATGGCTGGTCAAATGTCATTTCTGGCAGCCATGTTGAGACAATTCTTACTCGGCTGGCCAGTTGGTAGCCGGATCATGCATGTTAAGAAGAAAACAGTAAATGTTTCTGCCATCTTTGAATTGTTTATGCCGCCATGTTGGATGACAGACGGAAGTCGCGATGACAGACGGAAGTAGCGATGACAGACGGAAGTCGCGATGACAGACGGAAGTTGCGATGACAGACGGAAGTTGCGATGACAGACGGAAACCGGAACATATGATGTAAAATTTGTATTATTGATGTAAAATTTGTATTATAGATGCTGGTAGCTGGAACTGTGATTCTTCGTGCTGACTCGGCATATCTAAGTAAGTGCAAATATTTAATAAATCTCATTGGAATGCATTTACACTTAATGAACAATGTGTTTATTTCCCTATACCCCGTCAACTTTTACAGACCATTGGTCACAGACAAATACAATCTCCTTGTTTTCTGGCCACAATATCTCTACAAGTCTGTGTCTGAAAGCTGCTCGAGGCACAATATCTCTACAAGTCTGTGTCTGATAGTTGCTCGAGCCACAATATCTCTACAAGTCTGTGTCTGAAAGCTGCTCGAGGCACAATATCTCTACAAGTCTGTGTCTGATAGTTGCTCGAGCCACAATATCTCTACAAGTCTGTGTCTGATAGTTTCTCGAGCCACAATATCTATACAAGTCTGTGTCTGATAGTTGCTCGAGGCACAATATCTCTACAAGTCTGTGTCTGATAGTTGCTCGAGGCACAATATCTCTACAAGTCTGTGTCTGATAGTTGCTCGAGGCACAATATCTCTACAAGTCTGTGTCTGATAGTTGCTCGAGGGACAATATCTCTACAAGTCTGTGTCTGATAGTGGCTCGAGGCACAATATCTCTACAAGTCTGTGTCTGATAGTTGCTCGAGGCACAATATCTCTACAAGTCTGTGTCTGATATCTGCCTGAGGTTAGGAAAAGTCAAATGTCTAAGTGTGAATAAATCTGAGCTACAATGTCTAAGCAAGAGCCGTTATTAGCAGAGATGTCCCTAGTACTGAATGCTAGTACAAGTAATCGACTATATATACAAAGTATATGATTGCAAGTACAAGTACAAGAACCAAAAGTCTAATTAGTTGAGGCAGCAGACGCAGAAGAAAATATCAGGCCTCTTAAAAAGAAAAAAATATCAAAGCTTTAAACATTATAATTCTGTGAAGTCATCAACCCCCTTTAGTTTGTCTGCATTGAGTACGGCGCTACTTAGACTCCACCCCTTATACAATTCATTCATATGAATAATAATAAAGAAATGACAAAAAAATTGTCACGTTTATTAAGATGTTGGCGGTAAAGAGAGATAATTGTACATCAGACAGACATTTTTAGCGCATTTTCGAGAAGTCGAATGCGCTATTGTCTCCGTTTTGTGCGTCCGTCCGTCATCACCTTAGACCTCAGCAACCATAAGCCCTAGAAGCATGATGTAAATACTTTTTGTGTAGGTCTTGACCTGATATTCCTGCATCAAAAGTCCATTTCGCGATCTGACCTCTGAGGGCTGGGCATCAGTGTTTCTTAGGGTACCGTTTTTTACTATATAAGCTACATTAATAATTATATCATTTTCATGGCCCCATTCTACACCTTATACGCTTTGGTGGCGCACCAAATGAATGGGTTATTGAACGGAAGTGAAACAAGATTGGCAACAACAATTTATCAAACAACAATTGACGGAGTTTTCGGACGATTAAATGACTACAATTTAGAATGTTTTAATTATGAGTCCTATTTCAGTAACCACAAACCACTTGTAGTTAGATTTAAGAGAAAATATTTTTTTTTCAAATATAAAGAAACATCTTTTTAATATTTTTTTCAGATATATGCCTTACACAATTGAATGTATAAACATTTCCCAAATTTACAAATACTTACTGAAAGCTAACATACGTACTGATACATAACACGAAAATGCGCTAACACGTCCTGTGTCCTGAATGGAACAGGCTTAAGATGCTGGTTTTTGTATTTAGATTATCGTGCTTCTGAACAAAAACATTATCACCTATGACAGGGGATGAGCCGCCTGTGACTAAATGAAGAAATTATCATCTTCTGACTCTATGTAACATCTTCTGACTCTATGTATCATCTTCTGACTCTATGTACATTATCATCTTCTGACTCTATGTATCATCTTCTGCCTCTATGTACATTATCATCTTCTGACTCTATGTGCATTATCATCTTCTGACTCTATGTATCATCTTCTGACTCTATGTACATTATCATCTTCTGACTCTATGTACATTATCATCTTCTGACTCTATGCACATTATCATCTTCTGACTCTATGTACATTATCATCTTCTGACTCTATGTACATTATCATCTTCTGACTCTATGTATCATCTTCTGACTATATGTACACTTAAACATATTTATTGATCAGTTTATTTCAATACAGCTCGCCATAATTGCACTGTTGATGGAAAAACCTACACTGACAATCAAATGGTACCGGGAGTTGCTGACGATCCGAAATCCTGGTCCTGCTTTTGTGCAATAACTCCTGACAAACCACAAGGCTTTGTTTTCTGCTCTGCTAAAGCTGAATGTCCTTTGATGAGGTAAAATAATTATTTTACAAGTTAGGGTACATTTACCTATTTTTACACGAAAACAATTATGAAAGTTACCCGTATTAAAGGTATAACAAATATTAAGGACCCAGTCTATATTTATGGTACTATAATGAACAACATATCAGCCTTACCTTCTGTTACAAGAAAACTTTCCAGCTATATTTATTTATTCTTTGCATCATTTATTTTAAAACTTTAACAGCTATATAAAGTATAAAACATATTATAAAATCTTTTAAACACGTATAGCAAATAAAAACAAGCAATTAAGCCTGTTCCATTCTGGACACAGGACGTGTTAGAGCATTTTCGTGTTATGTATCAGTACGTTTGTTGGCTTTCAGTAAATATTTGTAAATTTTGTAAATGTTTATAAATTCAAATGTGTAATGCATATATCTGAAAAAAGATATTAAAAAGACGTTTTCTTATATTTGAAAACAAAATTATTTTCTCTTAAATCTAACTACAAGAGGTTTGTGGTTACTGAAATAGGACTCATAATTGAAAGCATTCGAAATTATAGTCATTTAATCGTCCGAAAACTCCGTCGATTGTTGCATAGCTCTGATACTTTCAATTAAACTCAGAACACAAGCTTACTATTTCATTTGATGAGTTTCTTAATAAATCTTGGTGAAACTACGTGCTGCAGTATTTCGCACCAAATGAACGGGTTATTGAACGTACAAGGTGTATATATAACATATAAGCCCCTTACCTTAGGAGCCCTGAAGCCCGGCCCTCAGAGGTCCTATCGCAAAATGAACTTTTGATGTACACATGGCAGGCCAAGACCTACAAAATGATATATACATCATGGGTCTAGGACTTATAGTTGCTGAGATATAGCGCTCCTTTATTAATATAGCTTATATAGTAAAAAACGGTACTAAGGCCCCTTTTACGGCCCTGAGAGGTCAGATTGCGAAATGAAAAAAAGTCATTTCTCGGCAGGCCAAGACCTACAAAATGATATAAACATCATGAGTCTAGGCCTTATGGTTGTTGAGATCTAGGGTGATGACGGACGGACAGACAAAACGGGGACAATAGAGCATTTTTTTTTTTAGAAAATGCTCTAAAAAATTTATCAAATTTTGCGTTATATGACTGACACAAACTAAAAGCACAGAGATTATTACAAAAAGCAGACGTGTTATATAATATGTGAATTATTACAAAAACCAGACGTGATATATAATATGTGAATTATTGCAAAAACCAGACGTGTTATATAATATGTGAATTATTACAAAAACTAGATGAGTGAATTAAAAATCTTCTTGAAATAGTTTGAATGACTTCAATTAAATTTATCATTCGATAAACTTGTAGTTATCAACAACTGAACTTATTATTTAATAGTTTTTTTTTAAATCTCTGTACATTTTTTCAGATCCGGCATATAAATGTGAGAATGATAAAACAAAGCCAAAGCAACGGACATAGAACTAATTTAAATTTCAATTAAAAGCAATACATGTCTAGAAGAGTTACTGATGTCTCAACAATATGTACTAGTGGTGTGTCTGAATGTCCACACCAATGTTGACAAACCGATTGTTTGTAAACTGTAACCCTTGAAATCTTCCCCTGCATTTCACAAGCTTGTCGGGATTGTTGATTGGGTGGTTTGTTGGGGTTGTTGATTGGGTGGTTGTCGGGGTTGTTGATTGGGTCGTTGTTGGGTTGTTGATTGGGTGGTTGTTGGGTTGTTGATTGGGTGGTTGTTGGGTTATTGTTGGGTTGTTGAATGGGTGGTTGTTGGGTTGTTGAATGGGTGGTTGTTGGGTTGTTGATTGGGTCGTTGTTGGGTTGTTGATTGGGTCGTTGTTGGGTTGTTGAATGGGTGGTTGTTGGGTTGTTGATTGGGTTGTTGTTGGGTTGTTGATTGGTTTGTTGATTGGGTTGTTGATTGGGTTGTTGTTGGGTTGTTGATTGGGTCGTTGTTGGGTTGTTGTTGGGTTGTTGATTGGGTTGTAGATTGGGTTGTTGATTGGGTAGTTTATTGGGTTGTTGTTTGGTTGTTGATTGGGTTGTTGTTGGGTTGTTGTTGGTTTGTTGATTAGGTCGGTGTTGGGTTGTTGATTGGTTTGTTGTTGTGTTGTTAATTGGGTCGTTGTTAGGTTGTTGATTGGGTTGTTGGTGGGTTGTTGATTGGGTCGGTGTTGGGTTTTTGATGGGCTGTTGCTTGGGTCGTTGGTGGGTTGTTGATTGAGTTGTTGATTGGGTCGTTGTTGGGTTGTTTATTGGGTTGTTGATTGGGTCGTTGTTCTGTTGTTGATTGGGTTGTTGATTGTGTCGTTGTTGGGTTGTTGATTGGGTTGTTGATTGGGTTGTTGATTGGGTCGTTGTTGGGTTGTTGATTGAGTTGTTGATTTGGTCGGTGTTGGCTTGTGGTTGGGTTGTTGATTGGGTCGTTGTTTGGTTGTTGATTGGGTTGTTGTTGGGTTGTTGATTGGGTCAGTGTTGGGTTGTTGACTGGGTTGTTGTTGGGTTGTTGATTGGGTTGTTGATTGGTTATTGATTGGGTTGTTGTTGGATCGTTGATTAGGTTGTTGTTGTTTTGTTGAATGAGTTTTTGATTGGGTTGTTGATTGGGTTGTTGATTGGGATGTTGTTAGGTCGTTGATTGGGTTGTTGTTGGGTTTTTGTTTGGGTTGTCGATCGGGTTGTTGATTGGTTTGTTGATTGGACTGTTGTTGCTGTTGGGTTGTTGATTGGGTTGTTGTTGGGGTCGTTGATGGGTTGTTGATTGGATTTTGATTGGGTTGTTGGGTTTTTTGATTGGGTTGTTTTTGGGCTGTTGATTGGGTCGTTGTTGGGTTGTTGATTGGGTTATTGTTGGGCTGTTGATTGGGTTGTTGTTTGTGTTGTTGTTGGGTTGTTGATTGGGTTTTTGTGGGTTGTTGATTGGGTCGTTGTTGGGTCGTTGTTAGGTCGTTGATTGGGTTGTTGATTGGGTTGTTGATTGGGTTGTTGTTGGGTTGTTGATTGGGTTGTTGATTGGGTTGTTGATTGGGTTGTTGATTGTGTTGTTGTTGGGTTGTTGTTGGATTATTGATTGGGTTGTTGATTGGGTTGTTGTTGGGTTGTTGATTGAGTTGTTGATTGGGTCGCTGTTGGGTTGTTGATTGGGTTGTTGATTGGGTTGTTGGTTGGGTTGTTGATTGGGTTGATGTTGGGCTGTTGTTCGGTTGTTGTTTGGGTTGTTGTTGGGTTGTTGTTGTTGGGTTGTTGATTGGGTTGTTGTTGGGTTGTTGTTGGGTTGTTGATTGGGTTAATTATTGTGTAGGCGTTGATGTTATATGTAGGTGTTGGTCTACTACTCTAACATTCTCACTCACAGAAAATATTTGTAAGTCCAGATTGCTGATTCATAATTATTTTTATCGCAATCAAATGTTCACAAATAAAATATTATATGAACTCCCTTTTTCTAGGGACTGTTTATGTCCAAGGAAGTATACAACTAAAGATAAGATGACAATCGATTGCCGTACATAGAATAATTTAAAAAAAATGTCTATAGCATGGTCACACCAAGAAGAGTGAAAAAATCATACAGCCGACCATCACGAAGATGGAATAATCACTGCCGATTGGCGAAATAAAAATGACGGGTTCGAATTTCGTTGTGTTCAGTCACCTACTTATATCTCCCGTGGTGCCTCCATGGCCATGTCACTATCGGCTATGGTGAGGGTGAAAGAAGGACAATATAAAACCGTCCCATTCGATAAACATGTCATCCTTACAGGGACTTGAAATACACCTCAAACAAACCAAATAATTCATTGAAACCCTCGATGGCTACATTACACTCAGGACCGTCAATTTATAAAAAGTGTCCTTGGCTAGATGCCAAGTGCTCTAAATGGAACTATGGTCATCACTTGTTTTGGCCCCTCCATCGCTGGTAGTATCAGGAGAAATGTACTTATGGGGAACTGTTCGAATGACTGCGAGCATTCAACTTCAACATATACCCTTCTAGGTCATAGTGATCAAGGGATGAGTCCATCCCATCATAACCCCCACCCCCAACTCAAGATTGGCTCTGTTTCCCAAATTTTCCTTGAATAATCCAGTGTCATCCAAATATTCCATGAATAACCCTATTGAATCGAAATATTCTATGAATAACCCTATTCAATTCAAATATTCCATGAATAATCCAGTTTAATACACATATTTCTGGAATTTTTTTTTCTAATTAATAAAAACACGCTTGCGTATACATTTAAGTAAAATAACAATTTCCCCATTTAGATAAGTATATAATACGAATAAGTCATTTGTTTCTCTTATTGTACATATTGTGCGCGGTGGTGCGCTATGACTAGGGAATTCCCGTTCACAAGCGCACCGTATAATTTGTGACGTAGTATCAGCAGAGTTATGAAGTAGTAGCAGCATAGTTTGACGTAGTATCAGCAGAGTTGTGACGTAGTATCAGCAGAGTTGTTATGATGAATCCGGCAGTGTAGAATGGTGACCATTGTAGTTGTTAATTGTATGTTTTTATTTAACCTACGCTTGTGCTTTCGTGATTTTCCTTTAGAGCATTTAACATTATTTACTACTAGTAGTTGTCCGTTGCATTCGCAACTAAAGATTTTGTCTCAATAAAATAATTAATATGAGAATTAATAGGAGCTATTAACACGGAATTCCAAGTGCATAACACAAAAATTAGTAAATAGCCGGTTTGAGCAACATCTCATAGTGGTCTACCAATAGCATCTAAAGCATGGCTCGATGCCATCGTGCACTCATCTAGCAAAAACATTTCCGCTGCTAATGTACTATGCGCAAATTTCGTCTTACTGTCTTCTTTAATAGGAACTATTAACACGGCATTCCAAGTGAAGAATTATTTTTTTTTTATTTATAGATAAATTGTATCATCTGGAAATCAATTTAACTACTGAATTTTTAAATACGGTTGATTATGTTAATTAGGTGCTGATGTATGCCACCTTCCTAATGTGCAGAAAATGACCTACATTTTATACGTCACAAATAACGTTTTATCCGTCAACGCTAACCAACCAAAACAAACCAAATAACCAACCAAACAAACCAGCCAACTAAACCAAACCAACCAAATCAAACAAAGCAAACCAGCCAACCAAACCAAACCAAAGTAAACACCATTAGGTAAAGATATAGATGCTAATTTATCTCACCCGTTACGTTTTGCCCTAAATTCTATCATTGTTAAAATCAAAACAAAGCATTAAAAATGTTTTCATAAAATTGCACTGAAAATACAGTAAGGAATACAGTCCTCCTGTAAGGAATACAGTCCTCCTATAAGTAGCTACCACAAACTGATTTTTTAAAATGGTTTTACAGCTTTTTTCAACATGAATATTGCAAGAACTTGTGAATTTAAGAAGGTGGACATGAAATTTATCACTATAGCTCAAATAGTTTTTGAGATATAAATTTTTGAAAATATGACTTTTTCATTTTTTCTCCACACCTTCAAAAGTGCCAGTTTTGCCAAGTGTTATCTGCAAAAGTATTTCCTGTACACCAAATCATTTATATTCAACAAAAACACAAATATACACAAATATACATAGAACAAACTCAATTTTTTTCAAGAGTGTAAAATTATAATATCATTAAAATTTATAGCACTGAAAATGGGTTTTCATCAAATTTTTAGAAAAAATAGAAAGGGAGATAAATTTTCAAAATTCGTGACATTTCAAAAAATCATAATAAATATTGTAACCAGGGGAAGGGGGCAAAAATTTTCCGGGGGGGGGGGCAAATAACAACTTTATGACATTTTTTTTAAATGTAAGGGGGGGGAGCAAATGCCACCCTCTTATATGACATTTTTTCAAAATGTGGGGGGGGGGCATATGCCCCCTTGCCCCTCAAGAATACGCCCATGCACATTAGAACTAATTTTTTTTTGGAAATATTAAAAGAATTTTTTTTATATTTTTTTTCTTACCTCCCCCCCCCCCCGAAAAATTAAATTTTTTGAGAAAAAGTTGCATTTGGGGGGCGGGGGAGGTAAGAAAAAAATATAAAAACAATTCTTTTAATATTTCCAAAAAAAAAAAATTGGACGTTTGTTTGAAACACACTCATTAACATTTGTGCAAAGTTATTTTATGGTATCTACAATAGATTTTGAAAATTTTTGAAAATATGTCTTGAAATTACACTTTTTTACCCAAAAAAGTCACAAAATACATTTTTAAATAAATTTTTTTATATTTTTTTTTATTTCTTTGTTCATTAATTGGTATGTTGTGTGCATGTGCCAAAAATGGCTAGTGTAGCTTAAAAAATAAAAAACAACTAGCAGAAACCTTAAATGCCCCATGGACCACCTTAAGTAATTCTACTTTTAAGTTAATGTAAGCATATACCATTTAAATGAGTTATTAATGTACCATTTAATTGATCAGCAGGACCGAATTTAGACGTCATAAGGCCCTAAGCAATTTGGGATATAGAAAAGTTCCCTTAGCCCTACTGGGCCATCGGGGCAGATGAAGTTTAGTATTCTTCTGTATCTATAACCTCGACATATGAATGGATTGTGTGTTAGCACCATGCCCAGCCGCCTTTACTTCCCCAACTTAAGTCAGGTACACATTTAAAGCCGGGTGGACTAGTGCGACGGCTTTGCACCAGATAACATGTCGACAGTCGAATATCTACACCACTCGGCCATCCGTCATTTGGGATATGGGACCCTTTATAATTCCAGAAATTAAATGGCAGAATCAAATATTTAAATATATTTGACAATCGCTCACTCGAACAATTTTTTGAGGGCCTCCTAAAAATGTGGGGGTCCTAAGCTTTAGCTTGTGTAGGTTATATGTAAATCCTGCACTGTTGATCAGCACCATTCCCTTCTTTTTTAATTTCATCTTTCAATGCCTCTCATAGTAATAAAGGTTTATTTCTGGAGATTTTCAAAAACATCTGTTTTGTTTCAATTCATGCTTACTTAGACTTTAGAGATAATGTACTGTTTTGTTGATCATTTAGTGATTTTAACTCTAATTTCTTCTTGATATAGAACTACTATTTCATCAAGAACATTTTTTTCCAATTATTGACCTTACGATTAAAAGTTTTGTTTTAAATGTTTTATTTTGTTTTCATCTATTTGTCTGTTATTATTTGTTAATCAAGAGTTTGAATGTCTGTTGTTTACTTTATATAAAAAATAAAAAAAATGAATGAAAAGTTCATCAGTTAATCTCTGTAGTTTTGAAAGAACAGACTCCTTCAGGGGACTGTGTATATTTCTCTTATTAACTCCAAAATTTGCAAGGCTTTAAAATATATAACCCCCCTTCAAAATTGATCCAAATACGTTACATGATATACTGGGCCCTCCCATTATCCAAGAATGGTACTAACGTGGCCCTCGGTCATATTATATTAGGTGCGGCATGTGTAATTGCGTATGTATGTGTTGTGAACAGATTTGTACCAAGAAAGAAATAAGAGCCACTACTGATGAGTTGGGCTCTTTATGACACCCGTTTAATGAATTATAAACTATAATTATGTCCATTGATCACTGTTTTAATGCGGCCTAACCAAGAGGTGACCAAAACGGGCCCCATGTGCCGCGCTACGTCCTTGAATAGCCAAAGCAAGACGGGACATAACTAATTTTTTATCATAAAATGTTGAAATTCGAGCAAAGCTTTTAACAAAATTTGAGATTTGTTGATTTCTAGAATAAAAAAACAACAACATTTCAAGTACTAAAGATGGAAATGGCTTAAGGAAAAGACTTTTATTACTAAAATGACTCCCCTAATTTGAATAATTCTAACAAACGTCTTCAAAAACATAAGAATATGATGAATTCAATATCTAAAATATACAAGTATTTGAGATGAGTCATAACTTTTGGCAATCCATCTGAAAGAAATCAATATTTGCTTTTGACTCTTTGACCAATAACAGTATTAAGATTTTATGCTTGACGTTTCTGACATTTGAGACAATATCATCAAAAAGTTTAAAAATATTTAAGACTCCAATATCATTCAACAAAAGATAATTACTTTCAGAATTTCATATTGAAAGCATAGTTCTAATATGTTGATTACATACACATCTCGTCAAACATTTAGCAACAACAGTTTCGATTTTTGCCATTATTGTCACGTATACTATGACAGTATTGGCCCTATCACTAACTTTTCTGACTATACTGAATCATCAATTTTAATAGTCGATGTTTCCTGAATGGGAGAATCTATCAGCAGACAGAAAATATAAATGGAAATTTGACTGGGGGATCTATCAGCAGACAGAAAATATGAAGGGAAATTTGACTGGGGGATCTATCAGCAGACAGAAAATATGAAGGGAAATTTGACTGGGGGATCTATCAGCAGACAGAGAATTTGAAGGGAGATTTGACTGGGGGGATCTATCAG
The DNA here is from genome assembly GCA_021962125.1 of Bulinus truncatus. Classification (NCBI taxonomy): domain Eukaryota; kingdom Metazoa; phylum Mollusca; class Gastropoda; family Planorbidae; genus Bulinus; species Bulinus truncatus. Next base: position 2,606,957 of record JAGDYQ010000069.1, read on the forward strand.
CAGACAGAAAATATAGAGGGAAATTTGACTGGGGGGATCTATCAGCAGACAGAAAATATGAAGGGAAATTTGACTGGGGGATCTATCAGCAGACAGAAAATATGAAGGGAAATTTGACTGGGGGGATCTATCAGCAGACAGAAAATATGAAGGAAAATTTGACTGGGGGGATCTATCAGCAGAGAGAAAATATAAAGGGAAATTTGACAGGGGGGATCTTTCAGCAGACAGAAAATATAAAGGGAAATTTGACTGGGGGGGATCTATCAGCAGACAGAAAATATGAAGGGAAATTTGACTGGGGGAATCTATCAGCAGACAGAAAATATGAAGGGAAATTTGACTGGGGGGATCTATCAGCAGACAGAAAATATGAAGGGAAATCTGACTGGGGGAATCTATCAGCAGACAGAAAATATGAAGGGAAATTTGACTGGGGGAATCTATCAGCAGGCAGAAAATATGAAGGGAAATTTGACTGGGGGGATCTATCAGCAGACAGAAAATATGAAGGGAAATTTGACGGGGGGGGAATCTATCAGCAGACAGAAAAAATGAAGGGAAATTTGACTGGGGGAATCTATCAGCAGAGAGAAAATATGAAGGGAAATTTGACTGGGGGGATCTATCAGCAGACAGAAAATATAAAGGGAAATTTGACTGGGGGGATATATCAGCAGACAGAAAATATAGAGGGAAATTTGACTGGGGGATCTATCAGCAGACAGAAAATATGAAGGGAAATTTGACTGGGGGGATCTATCAGCAGACAGAAAATATGAAGGGAAATTTGACTGGGGGATCTATCAGCAGACAGAAAATATGAAGGGAAATTTGACTGGGGGGATCTATCAGCAGACAGAAAATATAAAGGGAAATTTGACTGGGGGGATCTATCAGCAGACAGAAAATATAAAGGGAAATTTAACCGGGAGGATCTATCAGCAGACAGAAAATATAAATAGAAATTTGACTGGGGGGATCTATCAGCATCAAGAAATATAAAGGTAAATTTGACTGGGGGAATCTATCAGCATCAAGAAATATAAAGGTAAATTTGTCGCATCCTTGACTGGAGAGTGATTCAGAAATAGGCCATCGAGTTATTTTTTATTCATCAGGCTTACTGTACTCTTAGCAATATGTTTGTTTGGAGGTTGAGTCACATTGTAGTCTTGGAAGTCGGTCACCGTGTTCCACATTTCTTGAATCCTGGCAGTTGAAACGTTCACTGGCTCCTCGTCGTTGGAAGGCTGCTATTCATTGAAAGTCTTTAGCTGTAGTTTGGTCTTTGTATATGTCTTTAGCTGTAAATTGATCTTTGCTAATGTTTTTAGCTGTAGTTTGGTCTTTGCTAATGTCTTTAGCTGTAGTTTGGTCTTTGCTAATTCTTTAGCTGTAGTTTGGTCTTTGCTAATGTCTTTAGCTGTAGTTTGGTCTTTGCTAATGTCTTTAGCTGTAGTTTGGTCTTTGCTAATGTCTTTAGCTGTAGTTTGGTCTTTGCTAATGTCATAAGCTGTAGTTTTTTCTATGTTTCCATAGTACGCGATTGTTTGTCTTCAGGGTTTAACCTTACTAATTTTCTTTGGACTTTGTTGTTCCTAACCGAGGCACTGTTCGTAGTTTGAGACAAGTCAAAAGTAGTTGCTTGTAACCCAAATTATTCATTACCTGGGGCGTTCGTAACAGGAATTTCCACTGTATTAAGTATTTCTATGGAGACATCACAAATGTGTTTTAGTACATGAGCCTAGGGATCCATTAATTCCCGACAGAATCTCAGCTAATATCATGATATAATGCATTTTGAAGATACAATAGTTCACTTTAAAAATGTATACACAGATACAATGACGTACATACACAGATACAATGACGTACATTGACGTAATAGACAGATACAATGACGTACAATGACATCAGTGCCGGATTAAGACATCTTGGCGCCCTAGGCACAAACCCACTCAGGTGCCCCCTATTGCAGCGAGCCCACGATCATCCATTGACCACTGGTATATTCAATAGTATGCAAAATACTATCAAAGAAAGAACAGCTGTTAACATATATGTTTGTATTACTATTACTCATATGAATCATACAATAAGGTATTTCTGTATTAAAATTAACAGTTAATTAACTTTGTAATAATAATAATAATAGACAAAAATACTGTAATTTTTTTAATGGAGAGCAAACATTTACATTTTAAACTTCTTTTTTCAAGATTTATTTCAGGCGAAGTTTTTGAATACATCATCCAAGTTAATTTTGCGCAACAAGTTTGTCTCAATAGTTACCAGAGATAAGGAATCATACCTTTCTTGTTTCATTGTCGATCTACTTGGATTTTTAGAGCATTTTCGAAAAAAAATGCTCTATTGTCCCCGTTTTGTCTGTCTGTCTGTCTGTCTGTCTGTCCGTCATCACCCTAGATGTCAACAAGCATAAGTCCTAGACCCATGATGTATATATCATTTTGTAGGTCTTGGTCTGCCATGTGTGCAGCAAAATTCCAATTCGCGATCTGACCTCTGAGGGCCGTAAAAGGGGGCGTATAAAGTACCGTTTTTTACTATATACGCTATATCAACAAAGGAGCGCCCTAGATCTCAGCAACCATAAGTAATAGACCCATGATGTATATATCATTTTGTAGGTCTTGGCCTGCCATGTGTAAATAAAGTTCATTTCGCGATAGGACCTTTGAGGGCCGAAAAAGGGGGCGTATTAAGTACCGTTTTTACTATATAAGCTATATTAACAAAGGAGCGCCCTATATCTCAGCAACCATAAGTCCTAGACCCATGATGTATATATCATTTTGTAGGTCTTGGCCTGCCAAGTGTCCATCAAAAGTCCATTTGCGATCTGACATCTCAGGGCCGAATATAAGACTTTCTTAGGTACCGTTTTTGCTTATATTTTAAATATAAATAATAAAAGCTAATCAAAGGGGCGTAATCATTATTTATTTTTGTAACAGTTATTCAACATAATTACTTCCCTCTCAAAACTCATACGCGTGGAGCAATATCTATGGCTGTAACCCGGAAAAAAATACGGATTTCGTCCGGCGTAACCGTAGCCGTACGCGAAAATGCTCTAAAATGTCCTTTGTCCGAAACGGAAAAGACTTAAATTGCTTGTTTTTCTATTTCAACTGAGAAACAGTGCGCTCAGTTGAACAGTTCGTTACCATTAATGTTAAAAATATGCACATGGCGATTTCTTCATTTGGAAAAGTACACTCGGTGATATGTCTATTATTTTATAAAATCATTTTGTAAAATTCTACTAATTTTGTTTCTTTTTAGGTTAGTTTACTTGTTGGTTTTAAGAATATGTGTTAATACTTGTAGATATTTTAGTAGGGTTTCCTTGATGAGTCAAGACTTTCAAGCCCTTTTAAGAACTGCTGAAAGTTTTGAAAAGTTAAGTAACTTTCTTTTGGCTGTTAATTAGTTTAAATTAGTTAATTTTTTTTACTAACACTAATAATTTATTTCTTTATAAATAAACCTTTATGCATTGTCAGTTAAAATAAAAAAAAACATGTTTTTGTGACCCCTGAAAAAATTTCTATCGACGTCCATGAGTGAGTGAGTGAGTGCAATGAGAATTTAATGGTAGAATATTGAAGTGAGTGAGTGCAATACAATAGGTGAGCTATATAATGATGATACTATTGTGATACTATTGTGATACTATTGTGATACTATTGAACTCTGCATGATAAACTTGGCCACTTATATTCAACAAGGACCTGCACTTGCAACCATATATATATAAGACTAGAATGTGTACATCTATTATATTGAGACCAAAGAAGTGTTAACTAGAATGTGTACATCTATTATATTGACACCAAAGAAGTGTTAACTAGAATGTGTACATCTATTATATTGACACCAAAGAAGTGTTAACTAGAATGTGTACATCTTTTATATTGAGACCAAAGAAGTGTTAACTAGAATGTGTACATCTTTTATATTGAGACCAAAGAAGTGTTAACTAGAATGTGTACATCTTTTATATTGAGACCAAAGAAGTGTTAACTAGAATGTGTACATCTTTTATATTGAGACCAAAGAAGTGTTAACTAGAATGTGTACATCTTTTATATTGAGACCAAAGAAGTGTTAACTAGAATGTGTACATCTTTTATATTGAGACCAAAGAGTGTTAATTAGAATGTGTACATCTTTTATATTGAGACCAAAGAAGTGTTAACTAGAATGTGTACATCTTTTATATTGAGACCAAAAAAGTGTTAACTAGAATGTGTACATCTTTTATATTGAGACCAAAGAAGTGTTAACTAGAATGTGTACATCTTTTATATTGAGACCAAAGAAGTGTTAACTAGAATGTGTACATCTTTTATATTGAGACCGAAGAACTTTTAACTAGATTGTGTACATCTTTTATATTGAGACCAAAGAAGTGTTAACTAGAATGTGTACATCTTTTATATTGAGACCAAAGAAGTGTTAACTAGAATGTGTACATCTTTTATATTGAGACCAAAGAAGTGTTAACTAGAATGTGTACATCTTTTATATTGAGACCAAAGAAGTGTTAACTAGAATGTGTACATCTTTTATATTGAGACCAAAGAAGTGTTAACTAGAATGTGTACATCTTTTATATTGAGACCAAAGAAGTGTTAACTAGAATGTGTACATCTTTTATATTGAGCCCAAAGAAGTGTTAACTAGAATGTGTACATCTTTTATATTGAGACCAAAAAAGTGTTAACTAGAATGTGTACATCTTTTATATTGAGACCAAAGAAGTGTTAACTAGAATGTGTACATCTTTTATATTGAGACCGAAGAACTTTTAACTAGATTGTGTACATCTATTATATTGAGACCGAAGAAGTGTGGACTAGAATGTGATAGGATTTTAAATTTTAGAAGTGTACAGTTCTTAAACTTTTTTCCAAAAATGCCCAAGTTTACCACCATCAGTATATCAAGTCCATCGACATCTGACAAGATATAACATACAGTTAACCACAAACCTTGCCTATTTCTGTTTTAAGTTTGCGGCGTAAATTCTGATGAAAAGAGCCAAGTTATGTTCCAGGTTTAGGGCTTTACCTATTGACTTGATGATTAATCTAACACTTAGCATTGATGTTAAATAAAGTTTTTATTGTTGAACTTAATTGACCTCTTGCCAATACTATCGGCTCCATTATTTGTCCATGTAAACTGCTGTCTACATTTTATTGGAATATTGATTGATTCGTTCTTCACAAACCTGACACGACAATTACTAAACTTGTCACTACACATATTCCTTTATTTTTTTACTTCCCTTTTTTTTTCGCAAAATGAAACTGAAAGTAAATGTTTCATAATTTAATAACTCCAGCAACAAACACACGGTTGACAGTTTATTGATGGTAAGTTGTATTTAAACACACGGTTGACAGTTTATTGATGGTAAGTTGTATTTAAACACACGGTTGACAGTTTATTGATGGTAAGTTGTATTTAAACACACGGTTGACAGTTTATTGATGGTAAGTTGTATTTAAACACACGGTTGACAGTTTATTGATGGTAAGTTGTATTTTCTTTGCTAATGAAAACAAAATGGCTATGGATTGAATATTGTAAGATATTGAAGAAAATTTTCCGCAAACTTAAAACAGAAATAGGCAAGGTTTGTGGTTAACTGTATGTTATATCTTGTCAGATGTCGATGGATCTTGATATACTGATGGTGGTAAACTTGGGCATTTTTGGAAAAAAGTTTAAGAACTGTACACTTCTAAAATAAAAAATCCTATCACATTCTAGTCCACACTTCTTCGGTCTCAATATAATAGATGTACACAATCTAGTTAAAAGTTCTTCGGTCTCAATATAAAAGATGTACACATTCTAGTTAACACTTCTTTGGTCTCAATATAAAAGATGTACACATTCTAGTTAACACTTTTTTTGGTCTCAATATAAAAGATGTACACATTCTAGTTAACACTTCGGGCTCAATATAAAGATGTACACATTCTAGTTAACACTTCTTTGGTCTCAATATAAAAGATGTACAATATTCTTAGTTAACACTTCTTTGGTCTCAATATAAAAGATGTACACATTCTAGTTAACACTTCTTTGGTCTCAATATAAAAGATGTACACATTCTAGTTAACACTTCTTTGGTCTCAATATAAAAGATGTACACATTCTAGTTAACACTTCTTTGGTCTCAATATAAAAGATGTACACATTCTAGTTAACACTTCTTTGGTCTCAATATAAAAGATGTACAATAATCTAGTTAAAAGTTCTTCGGTCTCAATATAAAAGATGTACACATTCTAGTTACCACTTCTTGTCTCAATATAAAAGATGTACACATTCTAGTTAACACTTCTTTGGTCTCAATATAAAGATGTACACATTCTAGTTAACACTTTTTTGGTCTCAATATAAAAGATGTACACATTCTAGTTAAATACTTCTTTGTCTCAATATAAAAGATGTACACATTCCCACTTAACACTCTTTGGTCTCAATATAAAGATGTACACATTCTAGTTAACACTTCTTTGGTCTCACATAAAAGATGTACACATTCTAGTTAACACTTCTTTGGTCTCACACATAAAAGATGTACACATTCTAGTTAACACTTCTTTGGTCTCAATATAAAAGATGTACACATTCTAGTTAACACTTCTTTGGTCCTTCAACATAAAGATGTACACATTTCAGTTAACACTTCTTTTGGTCTCAATATAAAAGATGTACATCATTCTAGTTAACACTTCTTTGGTGTCAATATAATAGATGTACACATTCTAGTTAACACTTCTTTTGTGTCATTATAATAGATGTACACATTCTAGTTAACACTTCTTTGGTCTCAATATAATAGATGTACACATTCTAGTCTTATATATATACAGTTGCAAGTGCAGGTCCTGTTGAATATAAGGGCCAAGTTTATCATGCAGAGTTCAATAGTATCACAATAGTATCTGAATAGTATCACAATAGTATCATCATTATATAGCAGTCACCTATTGTATTGCACTCACTATTAAATTCTCATTGCACTCACTCACTCACTCATGGGCGTCGATACGAAAATCTTTTTCAGGGGTCACAAAAACACGTTTTTTTTTATTTTGTTTTAACTGACAATGCATAAAAGGTTTATTTATAAAGAAATAAATTATTAGTGTTAGTAAAAAAAAAAAATTAACTTATTTAAACTAAATAAAATTAACACGTAAAAAAAGTTCTTAACTTTTGTAAACTTTCAGCGGCACTTTAAATGGCTGGAAATTCTCGACTGTCATCTTGGAAAACCTACTAAAATATCTACAAGTATTAACACATATTCTTAAAACCAACAAGTAAACTAACCTAAAAAGTAACAAAATTAGTAGAATTGTACAAAATAATTTTTTATCATCGAGTGTGCTTTTCCAAATGAAGAAATCGCCATGCGCATATTTGTAACATTAATGGTAACGAACTGTTCAACTGAGCGCTCTGTTTCTCAGTTGAAATAGAAAAAAATCCAAGTAGATCGACAATGAAACAAGAAAGTCTTGATTCCTTATCTCTGGTAACTATTGAGACAAACTTGTTGCGCAAAATTAACTTGATGATGTATTCAAAAACTTTGCCTGAAATAAATCTAGAAAAAAAGAACTTTAAAATGAAAATGTTTGCTTTCCATTAAAAAAGTTACAGTTTTTTTTGTCTACTATTATTATTATTACAAAGTTAATTAACTGTTAATTTTCATACAGAAATACCTTGTTGTATGATTCATATGAGTAATAGTAATACAAACATATATGTTAACAGCTGTTCTTTCTTTGATAGTATTTTGCATAATATTGAATATACCAGTGGTCAATGGAGGGCACGCTGCAATAGGGGGCACCTGAGTGGGTTTGTGCCTAGGGCGCCAAGATGTCTTAATCCGGCACTGATGTCATTGTACGTCATTGTATCTGTCTATTACGTCAATGTACGTCATTGTATCTGTGTATTACGTCATTGTATCTGTGTATACATTTTTAAAGTGAACTCTTGTATCTTCAATATACATCATATCATGATATAAGCTGAGATTCTGTCGGGAATTAATGGCTCCCTAGGCTCATGTACTAAAACACATTTTTGATGTCTCCATAGAAATACTTAATACAGTGGAAAGTCCTGTTACGAACGTCCCAGGTAATGAATAATTACTTTTGACTTGTCTCAAACTACGAACAGTGCCTCGGTTAGGAACAACAAAGTCCAAAGAAAATTAGTAAGGTTAAACCCTGAAGACAAAAAATCGTGTACTGTGGAAACATAGAAAAAACTACAGTTTAAAACATTAGCAAAGACCAAACTATAGCTAAAGACATTAGCAAAGACCAAACTACAGCTAAAAACATTAGCAAAGACCAAACTACAGCTAAAGACATTAGCAAAGACCAAACTACAGCTAACGACATTAGCAAAGACCAAACTACAGCTAAAGACATATACAAAGACCAAACTACAGCTAAAAACATTAGCAAAGACCACACTACATCTAAAGACATATACAAAGACCAAACTACAGCTAAAGACATATACAAAGACCAAACTACAGCTAAAGACATTAGCAAAGACCAAACTACAGCTAAAGACATTAGCAAAGGCCAAACTACAGCTACAGACATTAGCAAAGGCCAAACTACAGCTAAAGACATATACAAAGACCAAACTACAGCTAAATACATTAGCAAAGACCAAACTACAGCTAAAGACATTAGCAAAGACCAAACTACAGCTAAAGACATATACAAAGACCAAACTACAGCTAAAGACATTCAACGAAGAGCAGCCTTTTAACAACGAGGAGCAAGTGAACGTTTCAACTGCCAGGATTCAAGAAATGTGGAACACGGTGACCGACTTCCAAGACTACAATGTGACCCAACCTCCAAAGAAACATATTGCTAACAGGACAGTAAGCCTGATGAATAATAAATAACTCGATGGCCTATTTCTGAATCATTCTCCAGTCAAGGTTGCAAGAAATTTCACTTGACATTTCCTGTCTGCTGATAGATCCTCCAGTCAAATTCCCCTTTATATTTTCTGTCTGCTGATAGATTCTCCCACTCAGGAAACATCGACTATTAAAATTATTGATTCAGTATAGTAGAAAACTCTTGATACTGTCAATGGTGAAAGAGTCAAAAGCAAACATTGATTCTCTTCATATGGATTGGCAAAAGGTTTGACTCATCTCAAATACTTTTATATTTTAAATATTGAATGAATCATATTCTTATGTTTTTAAAGACGTTTGTTAGAATTATTCAAATTAGCGGGGTCATTTTAATAGTAAAAAGTCTTTTCCTGAAGCTATTACCATCTTAAGTAGGCCTACTTGTTGAAATGTTGTTTTTTTATTCTAGAAATCAACAAATCTCAAATTTTGTTAAAAATTTCGCTCAAATTTCAACATTTTATTATCAAAAATTAGTTATGTCGCGTCTTGCTTTGGCGTATTCAAGGACGTAAAGCGTTGCACATGGGCCTCGTTTGGGTCACCTCTTGGCTAGGCCGTATTAAAACAGTGATCAATGGACATAATTATAGTTTATAATTCATTAAACGGGTGTCATAAAGAGCCACAACTCATTAGTAGTGGCCCTGATGGGAACTCTTATTTCAGTCCCGGTACAAATCTGTTCACAACTCATACATACACAATTACACATGCCGCACCTAATATAAATGGCTTGTGAATTTTTTGAAATATTCAGAGCCAATAGTTAAAACTGTACGGAGAGAAAAACTTCTCAAAGTAGAAGTAAAAAACATGGCCGCCTATAGACGTTGGTAATAATTTGAGTAACATGGTTCACAGATTCGCTCCAGCGTAGCTTTACATATTTGTGTATACAAACTTATGACACATATTTCTTGAACTCAACGCAGTAGGCCTACATACTAGGGGTGGAGTGAAAAAAATTTCTGAATATCTTGTTTGGATAGTTATAAAAACTTGCTAACGCATGCATTTAGTAATGTGGCAAAAATTAGACAATTTAAAGCATATCTTGAGGTTCCGCAGTTAACCTGAAGTATAGGTATATTTCGATAAAAAAGCAATTATATTCGTTAGTCCAACTGTGTTTATTTACCAAATCATTTCTTTACCATAAGATACCTAAGTATTCCGGCAGTTTTCACGGAGGTGTGTTGGAACTGGCAAAGTAAGACCGACCACACCGGTATGACCGACTACACCGGTAGTATGACCGACCACAGCAGTATGACCGACCACACCGGGAGCCATGACCGACCACACCAGTATGACCGACCACACCAGTATGACCGATCACACCGGTATGACCGACCGCTCCGGTATGACCGACCACACCAGTATGACCGATCACACCAGTATGACCAACCAAACCAGTCTAACCGACCACACCAGTATGACCGACCACACCAGTATGACCGACCACACCAGTATGACCGATCACACCAGTATGACCAAAGCCACACCAGTATGACCGACCACACCAGTATGACCGACCACAGCAGTATGACCGATCACACCAGTATGACCGACCATACCAGTATGACCGACCACACCAGTATGACCGACCACAGCAGTATGACCGACCACCAGTATGACAGACCACAGCAGTATGACCGACCACACCAGTATGACCGACCACAGCAGTATGACCGACCACACCAGTATGACCGACCAAACCAGTATGACCGATCATACCAGTATGACCGACCACTAGCAGTATGACCGATCACACCAGTATGACCGACCACACCAGTATGACCGGCCACACCGGTACATGACCGTGGGCCACGTTAGTACCATTCTTGCATAATGGGAAAGGGGCCCAGTATATTATGTGTAACGTATTTGGATCAATTTTGAATGGGGGTTATATATTTTAAAGCCTTGCAACTTTTGGAGTTAATAAGAGAAATACACACAGTCCCCTGAAGGAGTCTGTTATTTCAAAACTACAGAGATTAACTAATGAACTTTTCATTCATTTTTTTATTTATTATTTTAAGAAAACAACAGACATTCAAACTCTTGATAAACAAATAATAATAGAGAAATAGATGAAAACAAAATAAAACATTTAAAACAAAACTTTTAATCGTAGGGTCAATAATTGGAAAAAATGATCTTGATGAAATAGTAGTACTATATCAAGAAGAAATTAGAGTTAAAATCACTAAAATGATCAAGAAACAGTACATTATCTCTAATTAAGCATGAATTGAAACAAAACAGATGTTTTTGAAAAGCTCCAGAAATAAACCTTTATTACTATAAGAGGCATTGAAAGATGAAATTAAAAAAGAAGGGAATGGGATGCTTAGGACCTCCACTTTTTAGGAGGCCCCCAAAAATTGTTAGAGTGAGCGAGTGTCATACATGTTTAGATATTTGGCAATTCTGCCATTTTCCTTTCTGGAATTATAAGCGGTCCCATATCCCAAATGACGGATGGCCGAGTGGTGTAGATATTCGACCGTTGACATGTTATTTCTTCCTTGGTGCAAAGCCGTCCCACTAGTCCACCCGGCTTTAAATGTGTACCTGACTTAAGTTGGGGAAGTAAAGGCGGCTGGGCGTTGTGCTAACACACAATCCCTTTATATGTCGAGGTTATAGATACAGAAGGATACTAAACTTCATCTGCCCCGATGGCCCAGTAGGGCTGGGCGGGAACTTTTCTTTTGCTTAGGGCCTTATGACGTCTAAATCCGGTGCTGCTGATCAATTAAATGGTACATTAATAACTCATTTAAATGGTATATGCTTACATTAGCTTAAAAGTAAAATTACTTAAGGTGGTCCATGGGGCATTTAAGGTTTCTGCTAGTTGTTTTTTCTATCTTTTTTATTTTTTAAGCTACACGGCCATTTTCGGCACATGCATACAACATACCAATTAATAAACAAAGAAATAAAAAAAAATAAAAAAAAAAAATTATTTAAAAAAATGTATTTTGTAACTTTTTTGGGTAAAAAAGTGTAATTTTACGACATATTTTCAAAAATTTTCAATGAACCAATTTTTAAAATCTATTGTAGATATCATAGAATAACTTTGCACAAATGTTACTTTGAGTGTGTTCCAAACAAACGTCCAATTTTTTTTGGAAATATTAAATAGAATTTTTATAATTTTTTTTCTTCCTACCCCCCCCCCCAAAATGCAACTTTTTCTCAAAAAAGTTAATTTTTCGGGGGAGGTAAGGGGTAGGTAAGAAAAAAAATATAAAAAAAATTCTATTTATATTTCCAAAAAAAAAAATTAGTTCTTATGTGCATGGGCGTAATCCTGGGCGTATTTTTTGAAAATGTCATATAAGAGGGGGGCATTTGCTCCCCCCCCTACATTTAAAAAAAATGTCATAAAGTTGTTATTTGGCCCCCCCCCCTGGAAAAATTTTGCCCCGGTTACAATATTTATTATGATTTTTTGAAATGTCACGAATTTTGAAAAATTTATCTCCCTTTTATTTTTTTCTAAAATGATGAAAACCCATTTTCAGTGCTATAAATTTTAATGATATTATAATTTTACACTCTTGAAAAAAATTGAGTTTGTTCTATGTATATTTTCGTATATTTGTGTTTTTGTTGAATATAAATGATTTGGTGTACAGGAAATACTTTTGCAGATAACACTTGGCAAAACTGAAGGTGTAGAGAAAAAATGAAAAAGTCACATTTTCAAAAATTTATATCTCAAAAACTATTTGAGCTATAGTGATAAATTTAATGTCCACCTTCTTAAATTCTCAAGTTCTTGCAATATTCATGTTGAAAAAGCTGTAAAATGTTTTTGCTGGATGAGTGCACGATGGCATCGTGCCATGCTTTAGATGCAATTGGTAGATCACTAAGAGATGTTGCTCAAAAACCGGCTATTTACTTAGTTTTGTGTTATGCACTTGGAATTTCGTGTTAATAGTTCCTATTAATTCTCATATTAGAAACATTTTATTGAGGATAAAAACCTTTAGTTGCGAATGCAACGGGCAACTACTAGTAGTAAATAATGTTAAATGCTCTAAAGGAAAATCACGAAAGCACAAGCTTGGTTAAATAAAAACATACAATTAACAACTACAATGGTCACCATTCTACGCTGTCGGATTCATCATAACAACTTTGCTGTTACTACGTCACAAATCTGCTGCTACTACGTCACAACTCTGCTGCTACTACGTCACAACTATGCTGCTACAACTTCATAACTCTGCTGATACTATGTCACAAATTATACGGTGCGCTTGTGAACGGGAATTCCCTAGTCATAGCGCACCACCAGAGGGCAGAGAGAGACTTATAACAATATGTACAATAAGAGAAACAAATGACTTATTCGTATTATATACTTATCTAAGTGGGGAAATTGTTCTTTTACTTAAATTTATACGCAAGCGTGTTTTTATTAATTAGAATAAAAAATATTCAAGAAATATGTGTATTAAACAGGATTATTCATGGAATATTTCGATTCAATAGGGTTATTCATGGAATATTTGGATGACACTGGATTATTCAAGGAAAATTTGGGAAACAGAGCCAATCTTGAGTTGGGGGTGGGGGTTATGATGGGATGGACTCATCCCTTGATCACTATGACCTAGAAGGGTATATGTTGAAGTCGAATGCTCGCAGTCATTCGAACAGTTCCCAATAAGTACATTTCTCCTGATACTACCAGCGACGGAGGGGCCAAAACAAGTGATGACCATAGCTCCTTTTAGAACACTTGGCATCTAGCCAAGGACACTTTTTATAAATTGACGGTCCTGAGTGTAATGTAGCCATCGAGGGTTTCAATTAATTATTTAGTTTGTTTGAGGTGTATTTAAAGTCCCTGTAAGGATGACATGTTTATCGAATGGGACGGTTTTATAATGTCCTTCTTTCACCCTCACCATAGCCGATAGTGCCATGGCCATGGAGGCACCACGGGAGATATAAGTAGGTGACTGAACACAACGAAAGTCGAACCCGTCATTTTTATTTCGCCAATCGGCAGTGATTATTCCATCTTCGTGATGGTCGGCTGTATGATTTTTTCACTCTTCTTGGTATGACCATGCTATAGACATTTTTTTAAAATTATTCTAAGTACGGCAATCGATTGTCATCTTATATTTAGTTGTATACTTCCTTGGACATAAACAGTCCCTTGAAAAAGGGAGTTCATATAATATTTTATTTGTGAACATTTGATTGCGATTGTAACAATAATTATGAATCAGCAATCTGGACTTACAAATATTTTCTGTGAGTGAGAATGTTAGAGTGTGCTTACAATATTTTCTGTGAGTGAGAATGTTAGAGTAGTAGACCAACACCTACATATAACATCAACGCCTACACAATAATTAACCCAATCAACAACCCAACAACAACAACCCAACAACAACCCAAACAACAACCCAACAACAGCCCAACATCAGCCCGATCAACAACCCAACAAACAACCCAATCAACAACCCAATAAACAACCCAACAGCGACCCAATCAACAACTCAATCAACAACCCAACAACAACCCAATCAACAACCCAACAAACAACCCAATCAACAACCCAATCAACAAACCAACAGCGACCCAATCAACAACTCAATCAACAATCCAACAACAACCCAACAACAAAACAATCAACAACCCAACAACAACCCAATCAACAACCTAACAACAATACAACAACAACCCAACAACAACACAATCAACAACCCAATCAAGAACCCAACAACGACCCAACAACAACCCAAACAACAACCCAACAACAGCCCAACATCAGCCCGATCAACAACCCAACAAACAACCCAATCAACAATCCAATAAACAACCCAACAGCGACCCAATCAACAACTCAATCAACAACCCAACAACCCCAATCAACAACCCAACAAACAACCCAATCAACAACCCAATCAACAACCCAACAGCGACCCAATCAACAACTCAATCAACAATCCAACAACAACCCAACAACAACCCAATCAACAACCTAACAACAATCCAACAACAACCCAACAACAACACAATCAACAACCCAATCAAGAACCCAACAACGACCCAATCAACAACCCAATCAACAACCCAATCAAAGACCGATTCAACAACCGAACAACGACCCAACCCGACCCAATCAACAACCCAACAAAAGCCCAATCAACAGCCCAACAACAACCAAACAACAACCCAATCAACAACCCAACAACAACCCAATCAACAACCCAATCAACAACTGTAACAACGACCCAATCAACAGCCCAACAACAACCCAATCAACAACCCATTCAAAACTTAATCAACAACCCATCAACGACCCAATAGACAACCCAACAACAACCCAATCAACAACCCAACAACAACAACAGTCCAATCAACAACCCAATCAACAACCCAATTGACAACCCAATGAACAACCCAACAAACACCCAATCTACCCAATCAACAACCCAACAACGACCCAATCAACAACCCAATCAACAACCCTACAACGACCCATTTAACAACCCAATCAACAACCCAATCAACAACCCAATAAACAACCCAACAGCGACCCAATCAACAACTCAATCAACAACCCAACAACAACCAATCAACAACCCAACAAACAACCCAATCAACAACCCAAATCAACAACCCAACAGCGACCCAATCAACAACTCAATCAACAATCCAACAACAACCCAACAACAAAACAATCAACAACCCAACAACAACCCAATCAACAACCTAACAACAATACAACAACAACCCAACAACAACACAATCAACAACCCAATCAAGAACCCAACAACGACCCAACAACAACCCAAACAACAACCCCCCCCAGCCCAACATCAGCCCGATCAACAACCCAACAAACAACCCAATCAACAATCCAATAAACAACCCAACAGCGACCCAATCAACAACTCAATCAACAACCCAACAACAACCCAATCAACAACCCAAGCAACAACCCAATCAACAACCCAATCAACAACCCAACAGCGACCCAATCAACAACTCATCAACAATCCAACAACAACCCAACAACAAAACAATCAACAACCCAACAACAACCCAATCAACAACCTAACAATCCCAACAACAACCCAACAACACTTACAATCATTAACCTAATCAAAGAACCCAACAACGACCCAATCAACAACCCAATCAACAACCCAATCAGACAAATTCAACAACCGAACAACGACCCAACAACGACCCAATCAACAACCCAACAAAACCAATCAACAACCCAACAACAACCCAAACAACAACCCAATCAACAACCCAACAACAACCCAATCAACAACCCAATCAACAACCAACAACGACCCAATCAACAGCCCAACAACAACCCAATCAACAACCCATTCAAAGCCCAATCAACAACCCATCAACGACCCAATAGACAACCCAACAGCAACCCAATCAACAACCCAACAACAACAACAATCCAATCAACAACCCAATCAACAACCCAATTGACAACCCAATGAACAACCCAACAACAACCCAATCTACCCAATCAACAACCCAACAACGACCCAATCAACAACCCAATCAACAACCCTACAACGACCCATTTAACAACCCAATCAACAACCCAATCAGCAGCAACAACGACCCAATCAACAACTCAATCAGCAACCCAACAACGACCCAATCAATAACCCAACAGCAACCCAACACCGAAGCAATCAACAACCCATCAACAACCCAATCAACAGCCTAACAAGATCCAATTAACAACCCAACAACAAACCAATCAACAACCCAATCAACAACCCCAACAACAACCCAACAACCCAATCAACAACCCAAAAAACAACCCAACACCGATCTAATCAACAAACCAACAACAACCAAATAACAACCCAATAAACAACCCAATCGACAACCCAATCAACAACCCCAACAGCGACCCAATCAACAACTAAATCAACAACCCAACAACAACCCAATCAACAACCTAACAATCCAACAACAACCCCAACAACAAAACAATCAACAACCCAACAACGACCCAATCAACAACCCAATCAACAACCCAACAACGACTCAATCAACAACCCAATCAACAACTTTAACAACGACCCAATCAACAACTCAATCAACAACCCAACAACGACCCAATCAACAACCCAACAACAGCCCAGCTTCCGACCCAATCAACAGCCCATCAACAACCCAATCAACAACCTAACAACGATCCAATTAACAGCCCAACAACAAACCAATCATCTACCCAATCAACAACCCAACAACAACCCAACAACCCAATCAACAACCCAACAACAACCCAACAACAGCCCAACACCGATCAAATCCAACAAACCAACAACAACCCAACAACAACCCAATCAACAAGCAAACAACAACCCAATAAACAACCCAATCGACAACCCAATCAACAACCCAACACCGATCAAATCAACAAACCAACAACAACCCAACAACAACCCAATCAACAAGCAAACAACAACCCAATAAACAACCCAATCGACAACCCAATCAACAACCCAGCAACGACCCAATCAACAACTCAACAACAACCCAATCAACAACCCCAACAACGACCCAATCAACAACCCAACAACCACCCAATCCAACTTAACCCCGACAAGCTTACATGAAATGCAGGGGAAGATTTCAGGGGTTACGGTTTACCATTGTATTGGCCCGATTCAATCTATGAAGACAATCGGTTTGTCAACGATGGTGTGGACATTCAGACACACCACTAGAACATATTATCGAAACACCAGTAACTCTTCTAGACATGTATTGCTTTTAATTGAAATTTAAATTAGTTCTATGTCCGTGCTTTGGCTTTGTTTTATCATTCTCACATTTATCTGCCGGATCTGAAAAAATGTACAGAGATTTAAAAAAAATAATTATTAAATAATAAGTTCAGTTGTTGATAACTACAAGTTTATCGAATGATAAAGTAAATTAAAGTCATTCAAACTATTTCAAGAAGATTTTTAATTCACTCATCTAGTTTTTGTAATAATTCACATATTATATATTAATTCTGGTTGTTGTAATAATTCACATATTATATAACACGTCTGCTTTTTTGTAATAATCTGTGTGCTTTTAGTTGTGTCTGTCCACATAACGCAAAATTTGATACATTTTTTTTTAATTTAGTATACGTGTTTTAAAAGATTTTATAATATGTGTTATACTTTATATAACTGTTAAAGTTTTAAAATAAATGATGCTAAGAATAAATAAATATAGCTGGAAAGTTTTCTTGTAACAGAAGGTAAGGCTGATATGTTGCTCATTATAGTACCATTAATATAGACTGGGTCCTTAATAGGTGAGGTCCTAAGTTGTAGATGAGGCCCGAGGTCCTAAGTTGTAGCTGTAGATGAGTTGTAGATGAGGCCCTAAGTTGTAGATGAGGCCTGTGTTGTAGGTGAGGTCCTAAGTTGTAGATGAGGTCCTGGGTTGTAGATGAGGTCCTAAGCTGTTGATGAGGCCCTTAGTTGAAGATGAGGCCCTAAGTTGTAGATGAGGCCCTTAGTTGTGGATGAGGCCTCAGTTGTTGATGAGGCCCTGAGTTGTAGATGAGGTCCTAAGTTGTAGGTGAGTCCCTACGTTGTAGGTGAGGTCCTAAGTTGTAGATGTGAGGCCCTTAGTTGTAGTGGTGAGGCCCTTAGTTATAGATGAGGCCCTAAGGGGGGTGAGTCTGTTAGTTGTAGGTGAGGTCTTTGGTTGTAGGTGAGGTACTTTGTTGTAGGTGAGGTCCTGTTGTAGGTGAGGCCCTTAGTTGTAGATGAGGCCCTTAGTTGTAGGTGAGGTACTAAGTTGTGGGTGAGGTCCTAAGTTGTAGATGAGGTCCTAAGCTGTGGATGAGGCCCTTAGCTGTAGGTGAGGCCCTGGGTTGTAGAAGAGGCCCTTAGTTGTAGATGAGGCCCTTAGTTGTAGATGAGGCCCTAAGTTGTAGATGAGGTCCTAAGTTGTAGGTGAGGCCCTACGGCGTTGCAGGTGAGGCCCTTAGTTGTAGATGAGGCCCTAAGTTGTAGATGAGGCCGTTAGTTGTAGGTGAGGCCCTTTAGTTGTAGGTGAGGTACTAAGCTGTAGGTGAGGTCCTAAGCTGGTGGTAAGGTCCTAAAGTTGTAGGTGAGGCCCTTAGTTGTAGGTGAGGCCTTAGTTGTAGATGAGGTCCTAAGTTGTAGGTGGTGAGGGCCCAAAGTTGTAAGGTGAGGTCCTAAGTTGTAAATGAGGTCCTTTGTAGATGAGGTCCTAAGTTGTAGGTGAGGCCCTTAGTTGTAGATGAGGGCCCTAAGTTGTAGGTGAGGCCCTTAGTTGTAGGTGAGGCCCTCAGTTGTAGGTGAGGCCCATAGTTGTAGCTGAGGCCCTTAGTAGTAGGTAGAGGTCCTAAGTTGTGGTGGTGGGGCCCTAAGTTGTAGGTGAGGTCCTAAGTTGTAGGGGAGGTCCTAAGTTGTAGGTGTGAGGTCCTAAGTTGTAGATGAGGTCCTTTGTGGATGAGGTCCTAAGTTGTGGATGAGGTCTGAAGTTGTAGGCGAGGTCCTAAGTTGTAGGTGAGTCCTAAGTTGTAGGTGAGGGCCCTGGGGTTGTAGATGAGGCCCTAAGTTGTGGATGAGGTCCTAAGTTGTAGGTGAGGCCCTAAGTTGTAGATGAGGCCCCTAAGTTGTAGGTGAGGTCCTAAGTTGTAGATGAGGTCCTAAGTTGTAGATGAGGTCCTTAGTTGTAGATGAGGCCCTAAGTTGTAGATGCCAGGCTCACCTTGTAGATGAGGCCCTTAGTTGTAGATGAGGCCGTTAGTTGTAGGTCGAGGCCCTATAAGTTGTAGGTGGAAACCGTTAGTTGTAGGTGAGGCCCTGAGTTGTAGGTGAGGTACTGGTTGTAGGTGAGGTCCAAGTTGTAGGTAAGGTCCTAAGTTGTAGGTGAGGCCGTTAGTTGTGAGATGCTGAGGTCCTCAGTTGTAGGTGAGGCCCTAAGTTGTAGGTGAGGTCCTAAGTTGTAAATGAGGTCCTTTGTAGATGAGGTCCTAAGTTGTAGGTGAGGCCCTATGTTGTAGATGAGGTCTTTTGTAGATGAGGTCCTACGTTGTAGGTGAGCCCCTAAGTTGTAGATGACGTCCTAAGTTGTAGGTGAGGCCCTTGGTTGTTGGTGAGGCCCTTAGTTGTAGGTGAGGTCCTAAGTTGTAGGTGGAGGTCCTAAGTTGTACGTGAGGCCCTTAAGTTGTAGGTGTAGAGGCCCTTAGTTGTAGATGAGGCCCTTAGTTGTAGATGAGGCCCTTAGTTGTAGGTGAGGTACTAAGTTGTGGGTGAGGTCTTAAGTTGTAGGCGAGGTCCTAAGTTATAGGTGAAACCCATAGTTGTAGATGAGGTCCTAAGCTTAGATGAGGCCCTTAGTTGTAGATGAGGCCCTTAGTTGTAGATGAGGCCCTAAGTTGTAGATTAGGCCCTTAGTTGTAGATGAGGCCCTTAGTTGTAGATGAAGCCCTAAGTTGTAGATGAGGTCCTAAGTTGTAGGTGAGGCTCTACCTTGTAGGTGAGGCCCTTAGTTGTAGATGAGGCCCTGAGTTGTAGGTGAGGCCATTAGTTGTAGGTGAGGCCCTTAGTTGTAGGTGAGGTACTAAGTTGTAGGTGAGGTCCTAAGTTGTACGTAAGGTCCTAAGTTGTACGTGAGGCCCTTAGTTGTACGTGAGGCCCTTAGTTGTAGATGAGGTACTCAGTTGTAGGTGAGGCCCTAAGTTGTAGGTGAGGTCCTAAGTTGTAAATGAGGTCCTTTGTAGATGAGGTCTTAAGTTGTAGGTGAGGCCCTAAGTTGTAGATGAGGTCCTAAGTTGTAGATGAGGTCCTGGGTTGTAGGTGAGGTCCTAAGTTGTAGATGATGCCCTAAGTTGTAGATGAGGCCCTTAGTTGTAGATGAGGCCCTAGGTTGAAGGTGAGGCCCATAGTTGTAGATGAGGCCCTAAGTTGCAGGTGGAGGCCCTTAGTTGTAGGTGAGACCCTAAGTTGTAGGTGAGGCCCTTAGTTGTAGGTGAGGCCCTTAGTTGTAGGTGAGGTCCTAAGTTGTAGGGAGGTCCTAAGTTGTAGGTGAGGTCCTAAGTTGTAGATGAGGTCCTTTTGTAGATGAGGTCCTAAGTTGTAGATGAGGTCCTAAGTTGTAGGCGAGGTCCTAAGTTGTGGCAGGTGAGGCCCTAGGTTGTAGGTGAGGCCCTGGGTTGTAGATGAGGCCCTTAGTTATGGATGAGGTCTTAGTTGTAGGCGAGGTCCTAAGTTGTGGTGGTGAGGCCCATAGTTGTAGATGATGTCCTAAGTTGTAGGTGAGGCCCTAAGTTGTAGATGAGGCCCTTAGTTGTAGATGAGGCCCTAAGTTGTAGATGAGGTCCTAAGTTGTAGGTGAGGCTCTGCAGCATGAGGTGAGGCCCTTAGTTGTAGATGAGGCCCTAAGTTGTAGGTGAGGCCGTTAGTTGTAGGTGAGTCCCTAAGTTGTAGGTGAAGCCGTTAGTTGTAGGTGAGGCCCTTAGTTGTAGGTGAGGTACTAAGTTGTAGGTGAGGTCCTAAGTTGTAGGTAAGGTCCTAAGTTGTAGGTGAGGCCCTAAGTTGTAGGTGAGGTCCTAAGTTGTAAATGAGGTCCTTTGTAGATGAGGGTCCTAAGTTGTAGGTGAGGCCCATAGTTGTAGATGAGGTCCTAAGTTGTAGGTGAGCTCATAGTTGTAGATGAGGTCCTAAGTTGGGTGAGGCCATAGTTGTAGATGAGGTCCTAAGTTGTACATGAGGTCCTAAGTTGTAGATGAGGTCTAAGTTTTAGGTGAGGTCCTAAGTTGTAGGTGAGGCCCATAGTTGTAGATGAGGCCCTAAGTTGTAGATGAGGTCCTAAGTTGTAGGTGAGGTCTAGCAACAACTTTTTTTAACTGTATATAGTAGAAAATAACATTCCATTAAAAAAATTTCGGAGGGTAAACAAGATTTAAAACGAACACAAAACGATTCCCCATTAAGATTTCTTGTGATGATGGTCGTGCACGCTATCGTTTCAATACTGTTACAGTTGTGGCGTTCGTAAAAATGACAACATTTCAAATTGTAGGAGGCAAACAATCAAACAAATTCGCAATTTTAAAGCTAAAAAAAAAAGTTCTGCTGTAACAAAAAAAAAACATTTGGGGAGCCGTGGGGCAGCTAGATTTTTTTTTTCTGCTCCGGCTCCAGCAAAAAGTAGCAAGCCTGTTTAGAACACAAAAATGTTCAAATATTTCGATTAAAGGTTTCACCATTTCACCATTATTTCACCATTACTTCAACAGAACTGTTACTATTAAGCAATTCGTCCTGGTTCTGCCGTCGTGCAGTAAAACAAGCAAAAAAAATCTGTTAATTCAGATATCTGTACTGTTGACTGTATTAAAGCTGCACCACCCTGCCGAGTAAAATGAATGGGAAGTGTACTGCAGGCACGCTTTAAGATTTTTACAACTTCTGCCTTGTGATCCAAGTTGTCTGTCAGTTGGTCTTAAATTTTGGATTGACCACTGCTGCGCATTAATGCAATTAATAACAGATATGGCAAAGGCTTCACACACCGTAGAGGGATGTTTATGTCGCAAAATCATTACCTGTAATTTACCTTTTATAATGGTTAGTGTGGGCAGTAAATAGCCAAATCCAATATTATTTTTTCCTTCCCAAATGCCAGTCCACAACAAAATGGATCAAATACTTCAATACCATTCTGCTCTGAATATTTTCTGCTGCGGAGTCAGTCTCTTGATGTCAATGTTATCAAACACCATGTCAAGTTTAGCTTTTAATTCTGGATTGGATAGTAAACAAGGAAATTTTGCAACAGAATCGTAATTGGAATTCCACCGAGTGTCTCCGGGAGTAATGAGATACGTGCCGATTGCCACAGCCAAAGATGAGCGATTTTGTTTGTTCCGGATAGCTACTAACAGCAAGGACGAATTGGTAATAGTAATAGTTCTGCTGAAGTAGACAGATATCTTGAAGATAACTCATTAGAAATGCTGTCATTAGTCTACCCAAGCATTAAGTAACTATACCTGGAACTGAACACAGGAATTGGGCTAGTGCTGCAGTTGAGCGACTGGTTTCATTGGGTGGGCGTTTTTTTATGCCATTACGTTCTAGACCAGGGGTCGGCAACCTTTTGAGACGGAAGAGCCAAAAGTAAAAAATTGCATTTTTCTCATTTTTTTAAAGAGCCACTGAATTTTTTTGTTTCAAGATTATGGTATTTGATTGGTACGCCGCTTGACATCGAAAGGCCGCAACTTCACATCGGAAGAGCGCATGCGGCTCGCGAGCCACAGGTTGCCGACCCCTGTTCTAGGCTAAGCACTGATCATTTTGAAATGATGGTCTTCTTACGTGCTGCCAAATGGTGATGTGATTGGCAATAAAATTGTGCTTTGACTTTGTATTTAATTTTTTTTTACTTTTTTTTAAAAACCTGAGAAACTTGCACTCATTATATTTTAAATAAAAACATGTTGTTCTCAAAAGTATCGGTATTGTATCGGTATCGATTTTGGCGATGCATTTTTACTTGAGTATTCGTATTGGTATTGGCGATACTATTTTCATGAAGTATCGGTATCGGTATTGACTTGATACAATTTAAGAGTATCGTTAACAACCCTGATGAATATGTTGTATATATATATATATATTTGGTTTTTTTAAGATTATTGCTTTTTTATCGAAATATGCCTATACTTTAGGTCAACTGTGGAACCTGAAGATATTCTTTAAATTGTCTAATTTTTTGCTATCCAAACAAGATATTCAGAAAAAAAAATTTTCACTCACCCTATTGCACACACACACACACACACACACACACACACATATATATATATATATATATATATATATATATATATATATATATTATTATTGTTGTATTTTCATGTTATGATTATGCTATGGAGACTTAAGTGTTCATCTGGCTCAGTTTGATAACCAATGATAAGCTGCTTTAGTACTTGCATAATGAAATCAGCATTAGTGCTAGGACTCGAGATAATGTTAAGTATTGATTTTATTTCACTGTTTACTCGTCTTCAATTTTATTTCACTGTTTACTCGTCTTCAATTTTATTTCACTGTTTACTCGTCTTCAATTTTATTTCACTGTTTACTCGTCTTCAATTTTATTTCACTGTTTACTCGTCTTCAATTTTTATTTCCTGTTTACTCGTCTTCGAATTTTATTTCACTGTTTACTCGTCTTCAATTTTATTTCACTGTTTACTCGTCTTCAATTTTATTACACTATTTACTCGTCTTCAATTTTATTTCACTGTTTACTCGTCTTCAATTTTATTATACTGACTGCTATTAACTGCAGGCGTATAAAATATACGATATACATGTTATAGCAGATGTATGTATATAACTAACAACTATTAATGACGTATGATGGTATAAGTATGAATGTATAATTAACAATTATTAATAACTATGCTGGTATATCATTTGAATTATATCACGTGATGGCAGAGCCTATGTCGACC
>JAGDYQ010000069.1:2632043-2673941 GCA_021962125.1 Bulinus truncatus
ACCAGTTCCATTGTTTCTAACTAGAAGCACGCGTCTGCAGATGTTCACTAAATTGTATTCAAGCTCAAAAACTAAAATTAAGAAATGACAATCCTATTGTTTCAAGGTAATATAGCTGCTATGATTTTATGTAAACGTGACAGTTTCAGTGTTCGGGTATTTTTTCTTGCTTTTTTTTTATTATCTTGTCTGATCTATTTCTGTTTATTGAACTGGCTTATATACTGATATTTTATTTTTTCCACAACTCTGAAATAAAAGCATTTGGATAAAATTTAACGCATTTAAGTGTTTGCGATAAAAAATATTAAATTTAGCTCAGTGTCACAATAATTCTGAAAAATACAACCAGTCTCGTGTACAGATGTGTGGCCGAGTCTAGACATTGATTGACAGGTGTCTTGTATATGAAACTGTTAGTGCAGCTGTTGCAGACGTGACCAGCAAGATACTGTATTTTGAAATGCGATAAAAAATTGGGCGCAAAAAAATGATGATACAAAATTTCTAACATCTCGTTATTTTGACCTAATTATAACTTGTTGTTTTTTACATTCAACAATACAGTACCTCCGTCAGTACCCTACAGTATATAATGTAAACTAGAAAATGAATCTTTTCTCTTTTTATATCGACCGGGAAGGGAGCAAGAGGTTCACTTGTCGAAGGGCTCAATAACAAAACATCTTCATTTTATATTACAACTGGGGCATTTGTTGACATACCTGGGGGTGAGGGTGTGTGCAAATTGAGACAGGGTGGGGGTGGTAGATCTACTTAATAAGTCAACGGACCTTAACTTCAAATAGCTGAGTGAAATTCTGTTATTTATTGATTTGGTGAACTTGTAGGATTTTGGTCAAATTAACGCATTTAGGAGTTGCGTTGAAAAATTTTAATCGCTAAATTTTTTTGACGCGTCAATCGCAAATTAACGCAGTTTAATCAGCAGCCCTAATATATATATATATATATATATATATATATATATATATATATATATATATATAACTGAATAAATGAATGTAGTGCTGTGTACATGTCTGTTTGTGAAGCTTAAAAATCCACAATGTCAAACAGAGAACAACCAAACATGGCGTACATCTCAGTTATGCACTTGTAAAGGCATGTTGCTATTTTTTAAATTCTAATTTTCACTTTCGACATTGATATAATGAAAGATTTTAATTTTTGATAATGAATGATGGATTATCTCGATTAATATTATATTATTAATTGTACTGTAATTAGTTTTTAATCAAATTTTGTTTTCAATCCGGAAAGGTACAAAGAAGAAAACTATGTAAGGAGTGTTTAACGGAAGGGAGACCATCCACTTCCCTTGTATCTATTATTAACATTTCTTTCTTATGCCATTCCAAAACTTTATCTTAATTTGGGTGTATAGTAAAAGTGAATTATTTCTTGGAAGGTGGGGTAGTTGGAGAAGGACAGAATAGTGAGAAGGGTGAGTTCTGGGAAAAGAGTGAGTACTGGGATGGAGATGTTGAAGATTGGGTACATATTTGCTAGTATTTTAATATCTATCTATCTATCTACTGATCTATCTATCTATCTGATTTTTCTAATATTTTCTGATTTGATAATATTTTCTGTCTTTTTCCCCACACAGCCCCTGAATGTACCTACCACAACGATGATATCTTCTGCCGTAACCCCAAGCCTGGATATGGTTACTATTATTTTGCCTTTGACTGTGTCCTCATACAAAAATCGCATTGCCGTCAAGTGAACAAAGATTCCTTCAATACTAAACTGTCTTGTCTAAATAACTGCAGAGCTTAATAAACCATTACTGGTTCAAGAACAGACGACTTAATCCCTTGATTTTGGTTCTTATTTTGTACACTTCAACATTAATGCATGTTTTGTATAAACTATAACATAATATATATTTTTGTATGCTGTTTTATTTTACGAACAATGAGAAGAAAAAGCGATGGACTGTATTAGCAGGGCAGTAAGGATTGGAGAGAAACTCCTTTTATTGCTGTTTATGCCCTTTTTGGGCCGTAGGCAGCGATGCCCCTACTATCTCTATATTGAAGATGTCTTTACACCCCCCCCCTTCTCTTGCCCCACATAAAAAAATACCGAAAGGCTTTGAAGGCCACCAGTAAATCGTGTGCCATGATTATCTTTAACAGCTCTTGGGGTCTCTTTAGTCATATATCTCTATAACTCTTCACAAGTGCTGATGGAGGTATGACGCGGCGGCTAGTAACGTAGTCTTACAATAACACGAAAAAGGGAATTTTCTGCTCACTATAAGTAAACATATCTCATTGACTTGAGGGGACATACTGTGAGAAGTACAACTATGGTTTAATCCTTGGTGAGAGCCACGAGATTTTTCAGGTCATGAAGAAAATTCCCAGTCTACTGTGGTGCCTCTATGAAGATTGCAAGATCAAAAATGGTTGCGATAAAAGAAGGGTGCTTTACTATTCTAGTGGTTAACAAACAATCATTTTTTCACTACTTGGACTCTTGATTAGCAAGAGGGTACGGTAAAATGTGTGATTAAAAATAGAACAGACAAGTTTGAATGTCATAATTGTAATGTAATGATGGAATCCACGAAGGAAGGCGGGATGGACCATAGATAAGGGACTGACTTCCTTAGCAAGAGAGAACTTACCATCCAACAATCTATCTATCTATCTATCTATCTATCTATCTATCTATCTATCTATCTATCTATCTATCTATCTATCTATCTATCTATCTATCTATCTATCTATCTATCTATCTATCTATCTATCTATCTATCTATCTATCTATCTATCTATCTATCTATCTATCTATCTATCTATCTATCTATCTATCTATCTATCTCTATGTCTTTCTGTCTGTGTTTCTGTCTGTCTGTCTGTGCATCTATATATTAGAGGTAATTTTCAATTTAAAAATTGATCGAAATTAACGCACATTTTAATTGACAAAATATTATACATTTATTTGTATTCAAACTAGTTTGTCATTATTTTATATCATAACATTGGCATAATTAACGAGCCAGTGTAAAGTTACGAAATAAATATAACTAGCCATCCCGCGGTGTAGCATACGCCGCCTTATCAATCAAAATAATTACCGTAATTATATTTTTAAATTAGCAATCAAACAAAATAACAGGCTGACATCTTCGGAGAAAATACATGGTATGCAAAGTTGAGCTTTGACCAATCGCTTTGACCTATCATGTGCAGACTTTATGGTCACTATCTGATACCTTCCAGAAACTAGTTTTTTTTTTATTTTATTGTTTTTTTCATTCAGTTTCTAACAAACATATTTCGGGGGGGGGGGGTTAATTTGCATTGCCTTTTATTTTTGGTTTGCAACAATTCGCTTTGTGTCTGCCTCAATCCACCCCTTCCCCCAGCACATTATAGTGTTATTTTTTTTAGACTTGCTCAAGCCAGTTTAAGTTTCTTTTAGTATAACCTTCATCCTACCTACACTATTCAGTACAGGTAGATGTTGCGTAATGCGTACATATTCTGAAACAGTTAACATTTGTTTGTAATGTATTTTGTATTTATAACTAGTTGCAAGTACCCGGCTTTGCCCGGGTTTAAAATAAGTTTTTTGTTTACCTTTTGTTTTCTCCCTCCCCTCTCTCTCCCGTCCTACCCCCTCTCTCCCTTTCTCTTTCCCTCCCTCCAATTATCCCTACCTCCCTCTCCTTCCCTCCCTAACTCTCCCATCTCCCTCTCTCTCCCTATCTCCCTCCCTCCTTCTCTCACCCCGTCCCCCCTCTCTCCACCTTCCTCCATTCCTTCTCCCCCTCTCTCCCTCCCTGCCCCATCTATCTCTTTATCTCTCCTTCCCTCCACTTTCTCTCCCTCCCTACCCCCTCTCTCCCTCCCTCCTTTCTCTCTCCCTCTCCCGTCTCCCTCTCTCCACCTCTTCCTCTCTCTCCCTCCCCTCCCTCATTTCCTCTCTCTCCCTCCCTTCCCCCCCTCTCTCCCTCCCTCTTTCTTTATCTCTCTCCCTCCCTCCCCTCTATCTCCCTCCCTACTCCCCCTTCCTTTCTCTTTCCTTCCCTCCCTTTCTCCCTCCCTCTCTCTCCAACCCTCCCTCTCCCTCCCTCCCCCTTTATCTCCCTCCCTACCACCTCTCTCCCTCCCTCCCTTTCCCTCCCTCCTTCTCTCCCCCTCCCTGCCCCCTCCTTCCCTCTCCCTCCCTGCCCCCCTCTCTCTTTATCTCTCTCCCCCTCCCTCTCTCTGTACAATTAAACGTCAAATTACGCTTCTTAAATAAACAGAAAACCTTATTTTAATCCCGGCCAAAGCCGGGTACTTGCAGCAGGAAAAAAAAAACAACAACAATATTTTTTCCCCCGTCCCTAACCCTTTCTTCTCCGTCCGTTCAATTACACATTCACCTGGTGCGTGAATACAGGGAATTCCCTGTGCATTGAATAGTAAAATACTAAAAATATTAATTACAATTAAACTACCCATTGAGATTGTATTAATAATGTTAATAATGTCACAGAAACATTTTAATTAACGTATTTCGGTTTATTAAAGTGCACCTTTAATTTTAATCTTCTGAATACATAAAACGATAGGTAAATAGATATGACTATTGATTTCACCATGTTTACAATTGGAGTTTCCGGAAGTTACCCCTCTTTTAAAAATATATCATCGGGAAATGACGTCACAGAGGAATTTTATTTATGGCGCCGTCGAGATTACTTTAATATAGTAAAATACTAAAATAAAAATAATTAATTACAATTAAACTACCCATCGAGATGAAACGAAACATGTCCTATAACCTTCCCCATGTAATTATGTGTATGTGTAACAAATTTCACGTTATTTGGTTTTCTGGATCTTGAGTTATAAGGGAACAGACAGACAGACAGACAACAAATGCGTCTTCTAAGTATAGAGATTTGCTTAATCGGGATTTACCCCTAAACAGCAGCACAAAGAAATCAAAGCAAAAGATTTCACCATATCTAATATTTTATTGTCTACACTTCAGCGTTAAATGTGTTCACTTGACACACTTTGTAGCCTGATGTTAGCGCCGGGCCCAGCCACAGCATTTTCACATCTTATCTATATTTATACACCTTTTTTTTTAATTCTAAAATTGGATTCTTGGTTCAATATTACTTTATTCTTTACACATAATTGTTTTATTAAATGTGTGTTTTTTTTTACAATAATCAGTTGTTATTTTAATATTATTTTATGTACAGCATTTCCTCATTTCCCTCGGTTAAACGGATATAGAATTTACCTCGCTGGGGGATACATGAAATAATTTTGTATTTAGAGCACATAAAAACATGATTACGACCAAACAATACTGTTTTAAAAAATTACTGGAGCTGTCTAGACATGAAATAGTATTGTATAACAACCATTGTGCTCGTATTGCTTAATATATTTTACTAAATAAAGAGACAAAACGTCATATAAGAAATTAAAATAATTTGGTTTTATAAAAAAAATCAGAAATCAACGCAAGTTGTCGAACGCGTCTTGCTTGCTGTGACGTATTCGGGAATTTCACAAATTTATAAATAGTCTTGCAGGCTGGTACAGTCCCGCATGGTCGGGCGAAGAAGAGAATTATATATATGTATAGATTAACTAGTAGTTGCCTGTTGCATTCGCAACTAAATTTTTTATCTCAATAAAATGTTTAATATGAGAATTAATAGGAACTATTAACACGGAATTCCAAGTACATAACAAAAAACTTAGTAAATAGCCGGTTTGAGCAACATTTCTTAGTAATCTACCAATTGCATCTAAAGCATGGCTCGATGCCATCGTGCACTCATCCAGCAAAAACATTTCAGCTGCAAATGTATTGTGCGTAAATTTTGTCTTACTGTCTTTAATAGAAACTATTAACACGGAATTCCAAGTGCAGAATTAGTTTTTTTTATTTATAGCGGCGGCGTTCCCATTCTGCTACATGCGCAGTCGACTTCCGTGAAATAACGTCATAGAGGATATCCCGAGTCCAGAATTATTTTTTTTATTGATAGATAAATTGTACCATTTGGAAATCAATTTAACTACTGAATTTTTAAATACGATTGATTAGGTTAATTAGGTGCTGATTTATGCAACCTTCCTAATGTGCAGAAATGACCTTCATTTTATACGTCACAAATTACGTTTTACCCGTCAACGCTAACCAACCAAACCAAATAACCAACCAAACAAACCAAACCAACCGAATCAACCAAACCAAACCAAACTAAACACCATTAGGTAAAGATATGGGTGCTAATCTATCTCACCCGTTACGTTTTGCCCTTGATTCTATCAATGTTAAAATCAAAACAAAGCATTAAAAAAAAGTTTTTATAAAAATGCACTGAAAAGTAAAAAATAACTACTTTATTGTGCCATTTTGCAGCACGAAGGCACGATGCAGCACCCAACGGGAAATGACGTCATAGAGGATTTTTTTTATGTATAGCGATGGCGCTCCCATTCTGCAAAAAAAAAATTGTACCATCGGGAAATGACGCCATAGATTATTTATAGCGACGGCTTCCCCACACACACGCCGGACGGACTACAAGATAGCTACTTTATTAGTAGGACTGTGGTAGATCTATTGAGCATGTCTATTAAATAAGTTATTCAGACCGCTATATTGACATGTATCAATCAAATCAAACGATGCATGTTTCTTTTTAATAACAATGCCAAACGTGTATTTCACGAAGAGTAGTTTCAAAACTCGTGAAAAGTGTCAACCCCTCTCCCTCCACCCCTGTCATATTATGTATGCTACACCTCTTGTCTACGTATGTTTTGGTTACCCTGCCTATATTACCGTACCTACCCCCTCCATACGGCATTTCTCTTTCTTACGAGCCTTTCCCTTCATAAAATAATAGTATAGCCAGGAAGTATTCGCTCACGTATTATTAACTCCTTATTATTATTATTTTTTTTATTTCAAATCCCCTACCCCACCTTGCTCACGTTTTTGACACACTTAGCAGACTCTCTCAACGAAAAAATCATGTAACGTATGGCTTACCAAATCACCGTACTACTTAAGCCCCAAAAAAAAAACGTTAGCACGAAGTTATGTCGAATCAAACCCATGGCTAGTATCATCAAAATAATGGCACGCGTATGCAGATTTTTTCTTGCTTTTAAAAAAAATCTTTTCTGATCTATTTCTGTTTATGTAACTGGGCTATTTTCTGATCTATTTCTGTTTATGTAACTGGGCTATTTTCTGATCTATTTCTGTTTATGTAACTGGGCTATTTTCTGATCTATTTTTGTTTGTGTAACTGGGCTATTTTCTGATCTATTTCTGTTTATGTAACTGGGCTATTTTCTGATCTATTTCTGTTTATGTAACTGGTCTATTTTCTGATCTATTTTTGTTTATGTAACTGGGCTATTTTCTGATCTATTTCTGTTTATGTAACTGGGCTATTTTCTGATCTATTTCTGTTTATGTAACTGGGCTATTTTCTGATCTATTTCTGTTTATGTAACTGGGCTATTTTCTGATCTATTTCTGTTTATGTAACTGGGCTATTTTCTGATTTTTTTCTTGAGTTTGCGCTTTAATGTGTAGTAAACCTTAAGTAACGTCATCTAAAATGTAACTGGGTTGGGAAAGGGGGAAAATTTAAAAAAAAAAGCGTTAATAAAAAGTGCGCAAATATTTTCTGGCTATACTATTATTTTATGAAAGAAAAGTTACATTTGAGATATAAATGACGTGTGTATTTTTTTGGATGGGAAGTGGAGGGGGTATGTACGGTAGTGGAGGGTAGGGTAAACAAGACTTAATTGGGGCGAAGTGTGGCAAAAATATGGGAGGGAAGGAGGGAACAGTGGTTGATATACGTCATTATTTCGGAAACTACGGTACCAGAAAAACACATGTTTGGTAATGTTGTTGATTAAAAAGAAAACAATTCGCATCACTTGACATGATTGATACATGTCAATAAACTGGTCTCAATAACTAATTCAATAGAAATATATGCGAATGCTTAATAAATCTTTTACAATTAATTATACCTCTTTCGTAAATTAATCTGACTTGTTTATTACGCCAATTTTATGCTATGATATTATGGCAAACTAGTTTGAATACAAACAAATGTATTATATTGTGTCGATTAAAATGTGATTTAATTTGCAATACAATTTTTAATCATGTGTTAATTTCGATCAATTTTTTTTAATCGAACAACAGCTCTAATATATATATATATATATATATATATATATATATATATATTCCATATATTCCTATTAAACAAAACTAGACAGAAAATAATAATCGCGTTGTTTTATAAGAAATTTGTTTATTATTATGTTCGATTAAGCTTGTAGCTGAAATGTATACCAGAACCGAACATTAAAACTTTATGTTCATATTTAAAACTAGATTAACCTTATGCCTCTAAAATAATTCAAATTGAGATTCTTTCAACTACCTATACTGTAAGGTCTTGTTTATGTGCATGATAGGTTATATAAAAATGCCGCAATTAAAAGACTATATGAGCTTTGTAGTAATATGGATGCGCTTCAATTATTTCTAAAAGAAAAAATAGCAGCTTGTAGCAAATTTAAAGGATTATTAACACAAAAAATCGCAACAAAAATAACATTTCCGCCAAAATCATTTTTATTTGCAGTTAATGATAGATTTTTTACATTTTCGAGTAAGATCTTTAACCTCAAATCGAAAAAAAAAACATTTGCTCTCTAACAACATATTTCTAGATTTTGATCCCAATTTGTTCCTTAATTTTATACCCGAAATAATTGATTTTCTAACTGCAGCTTAAATTATCATATTTGAACTTATTGCATTGATTTGTAAAGACAAAATTCGAACATTTTTAAAGAAAAATAATAGTCATAGTAAAGACAAGAACAAATGGTGACATTTGGTTAATTTAATGTTGTTCATTGGTCATCTGCCCTGCAGTCCGTGTTATAGTTACAGGGCCCATTAGTTTACTTTTTACCGGTCATTCATGTCGGCTATTTCATCTATACTTATCCTATACTCTACCGCAGTCCATTGTTGATTATCCAATTGTACTCTACCGCAGTGCATTGTTGATTATCCAACTATACTCTACCAGCAGTCCATTGTTGATTATCCAATTGTACTCTACCGCAGTCCATTGTTGATTATCCAATTGTACTCTACCGCAGTCCATTGTTGATTATCCAATTGTACTCTACCAGCAGTGTATTGTTCACGGATCATGTTCCTGCACAACACTTTTGTTGGCAAGTTCTCTAAGCCCTACTGGGTCATCATGAAGTGTAGAGTTCATCTGTTTCTATAACCTCGGCATATGAAGAGATTGTGTGGTTGGCACAACGCCCAGCCGCCTTTACTTGCCCAACTTAAGTCAGGTACCCATTTAAAGCTGGATGGACTTGTGGGACGACTTTGCACCAAATAACACCTGGAAAAATTCCATGGTTCTCACCGAGGATCGAACCCATGACTTTCAGGTCGACATAGGCTCTGCCATCACGTGATATAATTCAAATGATATACCAGCATAGTTATTAATAATTGTTAATTATACATTCATACTTATACCATCATACGTCATTAATAGTTGTTAGTTATACATACATCTGCTATAACATGTATATCGTATATTTTATACGCTCATGAGTTAATAGCAGTCAGTATAATAAAATTGAAGACGAGTAAACAGTGAAATAAAATTGAAGACGAGTAAATAGTGTAATAAAATTGAAGACGAGTAAACAGTGAAATAAAATTGAAGACGAGTAAACAGTGAAATAAAATTGAAGACGAGTAAACAGTGAAATAAAATTGAAGACGAGTAAACAGTGAAATAAAATTGAAGACGAGTAAACAGTGAAATAAAATTGAAGACGAGTAAACAGTGAAATAAAATTGAAGACGAGTAAACAGTGAAATAAAATTGAAGACGAGTAAACAGTGAAATAAAATCAATACTTAACATTATCTCGAGTCCTAGCACTAATGCTGATTTCATTATGCAAGTACTAAAGCAGCTTATCATTGGTTATCAAACTGAGCCAGATGAACACTTAAGTCTCCATAGCATAATCATAACATGAAAATACAACAATAATATATATATATATATATATATATATATATATATATATATATATGTGTGTGTGTGTGTGTGTGTGTGTGTGTGTGTGTGCAATAGGGTGGAGTGAAAATTTTTTTTTTCTGAATATCTTGTTTGGATAGCAAAAAATTAGACAATTTAAAGAATATCTTCAGGTTCCACAGTTGACCTAAAGTATAGGCATATTTCGATAAAAAAGCAATAATCTTAAAAAAACCAAATATATATATATATACAACATATTCATCAGGGTTGTTAACGATACTCTTAAATTGTATCGTCAATACCGATACCGATACTTCATGAAAATAGTATCGCCAATACCAATACGAATACTCAAGTAAAAATGTATCGCCAAAATCGATACCGATACAATACCGATACTTTTGAGAACAACATGTTTTTATTTAAAATATAATGAGTGCAAGTTTCTCAGGTTTTTAAAAAAAGTAAAAAAAAATTAAATACAAAGTCAAAGCACAATTTTATTGCTAATCACATCACCATTTGGCAGCACGTAAGAAGACCATCATTTCAAAATGATCAGTGCTTAGCCTAGAACAGGGGTCGGCAACCTGCGGCTCGCGAGCCGCATGCGGCTCTTCCGATGTGAAGTTGCGGCTCTTTCGATGTCAAGCGGCGGCCTAATCAAATACCATAATCTTGAAACAAAAAAATTCAGTGGCTCTTTAAAAAAATGAGAAAAATGCAATTTTTTTACTTTTGGCTCTTCCGTCTCAAAAGGTTGCCGACCCCTGGCCTAGAACGTAATGGCATAAAAAAACGCCCACCCAATGAAACCAGTCGCTCAACTGCAGCACTAGCCGTAATTCCTGTGTTCAGTTCCAGGTATAGTTACTTAATGCTTGGGTAGACTGCTAATGACAGCATTTCTAATGAGTTATCTTCAAGATATCTGTCTACTTCAGCAGAACTATTACTATTAAGCAATTCGTCCTTGTTAAAGTTAGTAGCTATCCGGAACAAACAAAATCGCTCATCTTTGGCTGCGGCAATCGGCACGTATCTCATTACTCCCGGAGACACTCGGTGGAATTCCACTTACGATTCTGTTGCAAAATTTCCTTGTTTACTATCCAATCCAGAATTAAAAGCTAAACTTGACATGGTGTTTGATAACATTGACATCAAGAGACTGACTCCGCAGCAGAAAATATTCAGAGCAGAATGCATTGAAGTATTTGATCCATTTTGTTGTGGACTGGGCATTTGGGAAGGAAAAAATAATATTGGATTTGGCTATTTACTGCCCACACTAACCATTATAAAAGGTAAATTACAGGTAATGATTTTGCGACATAAACATCCTCTACGGTGTGTGAACCCCTTGCCATATCTGTTATTAATTGCATTAATGCGCAGCAGTGGTCAATCCAAAATTTAAGACCAACTGGACAGACAACTTGGATCACAAGGCAGAAGTTGTAAAAATCTTAAAGCGTGCCTGCAGTACACTTCCCATTCATTTTACTCGGCAGGGTGGTGCAGCTTTAGTACAGTCAACAGTACAGATATCTGAATCTTCAGATTTTTTTGCTTGTTTTACTGCACGGCGGCAGAACCAGGACGAATTGCTTAATAGTAACAGTTCTGTTGAAGTAATGGTGAAATAATGGTGAAATGGTGAAACCTTAATCGAAATATTTGAACATTTTTGTGTTCTAAACAGGCTTGCTACTTTTTGCTGGAGCCGGAGCAGAAAAAAATCTAGCTGCCCCACGGCTCCCAAATGTTTTTTTTTGTTACAGCAGAACTTTTTTTTTTAGCTTTAAAATTGCGAATTTGTTTGATTGTTTGCCTCCTACAATTTGAAATGTTGTCATTTTTACGAACGCCACAACTGTAACAGTATTGAAACGATAGCGTGCACGACCATCATCACAAGAAATCTTTAATGGGGAATCGTTTTGTGTTCGTTTTAAATCTTGTTTACCCTCCGAAATTTTTTTAATGGAATGTTATTTTCTTATATATAAAGTTAAAAAAGTTGTTGCTAGACCTCACCTACAACTTAGGACCTCATCTACAACTTAGGGCCTCATCTACAACTATGGGCCTCACCTACAACTTAGGACCTCACCTAAAACTTAGGACCTCATCTACAACTTAGGACCTCATGTACAACTTAGGACCTCATCTACAACTATGGGCCTCACCTACAACTTAGGACCTCATCTACAACTATGAGCTCACCTACAACTTAGGACCTCATCTACAACTATGGGCCTCACCTACAACTTAGGACCTCATCTACAAAGGACCTCATTTACAACTTAGGACCTCACCTACAACTTAGGGCCTCACCTACAACTTAGGACCTTACCTACAACTTAGGACCTCACCTACAACTTAGTACCTCACCTACAACTAAGGGCCTCACCTACAACTAACGGCTTCACCTACAACTTAGGGACTCACCTACAACTAACGGCCTCACCTACAACTTAGGGCCTCATCTACAACTAAGGGCCTCACCTACAAGGTAGAGCCTCACCTACAACTTAGGACCTCATCTACAACTTAGGGCCTCATCTACAACTAAGGGCCTCATCTACAACTTAGGGCCTCACCTACAACTTAGGACATCATCTACAACTATGGGCCTCACCTACAACTTAGGACCTCGCCTACAACTTAAGACCTCATCCATAACTAAGGGCCTCATCTACAACTTAGGGCCTCACCTACAACTTAGGGCCTCACCTACAACTTAGGACCTCGCCTACAACTTAGGACCTCATCTACAACTTAGGACCTCATCTACAAAGGACCTCATCTACAACTTAGGACCTCACCTACAACTTAGGACCTCCCCTACAACTTAGGACCTCACCTACAACTAAGGGCCTCACCTACAACTAAGGGCCTCACCTACAACTTAGGGCCTCACCTACAACTAAGGGCCTCACCTACAACTTAGGGCCTCATCTACAACTATGGGCCTCACCTTCAACTAAGGGCCTCATCTACAACTAAGGGCCTCATCTACAACTTAGGGCATCATCTACAACTTAGGACCTCACCTACAACTTAGGACCTCATCTACAACTTAGGACCTCATCTACAACTTAGGGCCTCACCTACAACTTAAGACCTCATCTACAAAGGACCTCATTTACAACTTAGGACCTCACCTACAACTTAGGGCCTCACCTACAACTGAGTACCTCATCTACAACTAAGGGCCTCACGTACAACTAAGGGCCTCACGTACAACTTAGGACCTTACGTACAACTTAGGACCTCACCTACAACTTAGTACCTCACCTACAACTAAGGGCCTCACCTACAACTAATGGCCTCACCTACAACTCAGGGCCTCATCTACAACTAAGGGCCTCACCTACAAGGTAGAGCCTCACCTACAACTTAGGACCTCATCTACAACTTAGGGCTTCATCTACAACTAAGGGCCTCATCTACAACTAAGGGCCTAATCTACAACTTAGGGCCTCATCTACAACTAAGGGCCTCATCTACAACTAAGGGCCTCATCTAAGCTTAGGACCTCATCTACAACTATGGGTTTCACCTATAACTTAGGACCTCGCCTACAACTTAAGACCTCACCCACAACTTAGTACCTCACCTACAACTAAGGGCCTCATCTACAACTAAGGGCCTCATCTACAACTAAGGGCCTCACCTACAACTAAGGGCCT
This sequence comes from Bulinus truncatus, assembly GCA_021962125.1. Classification (NCBI taxonomy): domain Eukaryota; kingdom Metazoa; phylum Mollusca; class Gastropoda; family Planorbidae; genus Bulinus; species Bulinus truncatus. Next base: position 2,645,886 of record JAGDYQ010000069.1, read on the forward strand.
CACGTACAACTTAGGACCTCACCTACAACTTAGGACCTCACCTACAACTAAGGGCCTCACCTACAACTAAGGGCCTCACCTACAACTTAGGACGTCATCTACAACTTAGGGGCTCACCTACAACGTAGGACCTCATCTACAAAAGACCTCATCTACAACATAGGGCCTCACCTACAACTTAGGACCTCATCTACAAAGGACCTCATTTACAACTTAGGACCTCACCTACAACTTAGGGCCTCACCTACAACTGAGGACCTCATCTACAACTAACGGCCTCACCTACAACTTAGGACCTTACCTACAACTTAGGACCTCACCTACAACTTAGTACCTCACCTACAACTAAGGGCCTCACCTACAACTAACGGTTTCACCTACAACTTAGGGCCTCACCTACAACTAACGGCCTCATCTACAACTAAGGGCCTCACCTACAAGGTAGAGCCTCATCTACAACTTAGGGCCTCATCTACAACTAAGGACCTCATCTACAACTTAGGACCTCATCTACAACTTAGGACCTCACCTACAACTTAGGGCCTCATCTACAACTTAGGGCCTCACCTACAACTTAGGACCTCATCCACAACTTAGGGCCTCATCTACAACTTAGGGCCTCACCTACAACTTAGGACCTCACCTACAACTTAGGACCTCGCCTACAACTTAGGACCTCATCTACAACTTAGGACCTCATCTACAAAGGACCTCATCTACAACTTAGGACCTCACCTACAACTTAGGACCTCCCCTACAACTTAGGACCTCACCTACAACTTAGGGCCTCACCTACAACTTAGGACCTCACCTACTACTAAGGGCCTCAGCTACAACTAAGGGCCTCACCTACAACTGAGGGCCTCACCTACAACTAAGGGCCTCACCTACAACTTAGGGCCTCATCTACAACTAAGGGCCTCACCTACAACTTAGGACCTCATCTACAAAGGACCTCATTTACAACTTAGGACCTCACCTACAACTTTGGGCCTCACCTACAACTTAGGACCTCATCTACAACTAAGGGCCTCACCTACAACTAAGGGCCTCACCTACAACTTAGGACCTTACCTACAACTTAGGACCTCACCTACAACTTAGTACCTCACCTACAACTAAGGGCCTCACCTACAACTAACGGCCTCATCTACAACTTAGGGCCTCATCTACAACTAAGGGCCTCACCTACAACGTAGGGCCTCACCTACAACTTAGGACCTCATCTACAACTTAGGGCCTCATCTACAACTAAGGGCCTCATCTACAACTAAGGGCCTCTTCTACAACTTAGGGCCTCACCTACAACTAAGGGCCTCATCTACAGCTTAGGACCTCATCTACAACTTAGGACCTCACCCACAACTTAGTACCTCACCTACAACTAAGGGCCTCATCTACAACTAAGGGCCTCACCTACAACTTAGGACCTCACCTACAACTTAGTACCTCACCTACAACTAAGGGCCTCACCTACAACTAACGGCCTCACCTACAACTTAGGGCCTCATCTATAACTAAGGGCCTCACCTACAACTAAGGGCCTCATCTACAACTTAGGACCTCACCTACAACGTAGGGCCTCACCTACAACTTAGGACCTCATCTACAACTCAGGGCCTCATCTACAACTAAGGGCCTCATCCACAACTAAGGGCCTCATCTACAACTTAGGGCCTCATCTTCAACTAAGGGCCTCATCTACAGCTTAGGACCTCATCTACAACTTAGGACCTCATCTACAACTTAGGACCTCACCTACAACTTAGGGCCTCATCTACAACTTAGGGCCTCATCTACAACTTAGGACCTCATCTACAACTATGGGTCTCACCTACAACTTAGGACCTCGCCTACAACTTAAGACCTCACCCACAACTTAGTACCTCACCTACAACTAAGGGCCTCATCTACAACTTAGGACCTCACCTATTAAGGACCCAGTCTATATTAATGGTACTATAATGAGCAACATATCAGCCTTACCTTCTGTTACAAGAAAACTTTCCAGCTATATTTATTTATTCTTAGCATCATTTATTTTAAAACTTTAACAGCTATATAAAGTATAACACATATTATAAAATCTTTTAAACACGTATAGCAAATTAAAAAAAAATGTATCAAATTTTGCGTTATGTGACTGACACAAACTAAAAGCACACAGATTATTACAAAAAGCAGACGTGTTATATAATATGTGAATTATTACAACAACCAGAATTAATATATAATATGTGAATTATTACAAAAACTAGATGAGTGAATTAAAAATCTTCTTGAAATAGTTTGAATGACTTTAATTTACTTTATCATTCGATAAACTTGTAGTTATCAACAACTGAACTTATTATTTAATAATTATTTTTTTTAAATCTCTGTACATTTTTTCAGATCCGGCAGATAAATGTGAGAATGATAAAACAAAGCCAAAGCAACGGACATAGAACTAATTTAAATTTCAATTAAAAGCAATACATGTCTAGAAGAGTTACTGGTGTTTCGATAATATGTTCTAGTGGTGTGTCTGAATGTCCACACCAATGTTGACAAACCGATTGTCTTCATAGATTGAATCGGCCAATACAATGGTAAACTGTAACCCTTGAAATCTTCCCCTGCATTTCACAAGCTTGTCGGGGTTGTTGATTGGGTGGTTGTTGGGTTGTTGATTGGGTCGTTGTTGGGTTGTTGATTGGGTTGTTGTTGAGTTGTTGATTGGGTCGTTGTTGGGTTGTTGATTGGGTTGTCGATTGGGTTGTTTATTGGGTTGTTGTTTGCTTGTTGATTGGGTTGTTGTTGGGTTGTTGTTGGTTTGTTGATTTGATCGGTGTTGGGTTGTTGATTGGGTTGTCGATTGGGTTGTTTATTGGGTTGTTGTTTGCTTGTTGATTGGGTTGTTGTTGGGTTGTTGTTGGTTTGTTGATTTGATCGGTGTTGGGTTGTTGTTGGGTTGTTGTTGGGTTGTTGATTGGGTTGTTGGGTTGTTGTTGGGTTGTTGATTGGGTAGATGATTGGTTTGTTGTTGGGTTGTTAATTGGATCGTTGTTAGGTTGTTGATTGGGTTGTTGATGGGTTGTTGATTGGGTCGGTGTTGGGTTGTTGTTGGGTTGTTGATTGGGTCGTTGTTGGGTTGTTGATTGAGTTGTTGATTGGGTCGTTGTTGGGTTGTTGATTGGGTTGTTGATTGAGTCGTTGTTGGGTTGTTGATTGGGTTGTTGATTGGGTCGTTGTTGGGTTGTTGATTGTTTTGTTGTTGGGTTGTTGTTGGATTGTTATTAGGTTGTTGATTGGGTTGTTGTTGGGTTGTTGATTTAGTTGTTGATTGGGTCGCTGTTGGGGTTGTTGATTGGGTTGTCGATTGGGTTGTTTATTGGGTTGTTATTTGGTTGTTGTTGGTTTGTTGATTAGATCGGTGTTGGGTTGTTTTTGGGTTGTTGATTGGGTTGTTGGGTTGTTGTTGGGTTGTTGATTGGGTTGTTGATTGGTTTGTTGTTGGGTTGTTAATTGGATCTTGTTAGGCTGTTGATTGGGTTGTTGATGGGTTGTTGATTGCTTCGGTGTTGGGTTGTTGTTGGGTTGTTGATTGGGTCGTTGTTGGGTTGTTGATTGAGTTGTTGATTGGGTCGTTGTTGGGTTGTTGATTGGGTTGTTGATTGGGTTGTTAAATGGGTCGTTGTAGGGTTGTTGATTGGGTTGTTGATTGGGTCGTTGTTGGGTTGTTGATTGGGTAGATTGGGTTGTTGTTGGGTTGTTCATTGGGTTGTCAATTGGGTTGTTGATTGGGTTGTTGATTGGATTGTTGTTGTTGTTGGGTTGTTGATTGGGTTGTTGTTGGGTTGTCTATTGGGTCGTTGATGGGTTGTTGATTAAGTTTTGAATGGGTTGTTGATTGGGTTGTTGTTGGGCTGTTGATTGGGTCGTTGTTGGGTTGTTGATTGGGTTGTTGATTGGGTTGTTGTTGGGTTGTTGATTGGGTTGTTGTTTGGGTTGTTGTTGGGTTGTTGATTGGGTTTTTGTTGGGTTGTTGATTGGGTCGTTGTTGGGTCGTTGTTCGGTTGTTGAATCGGTTCTTGATTGGGTTGTTGATTGGGTTGTTGATTGGGTCGTTGTTGGGTTCTTGATTGGGTTGTTGATTGTGTTGTTGTTGGGTTGTTGTTGGATTGTTGTTAGGTTGTTGATTGGGTTGTTGTTGGGTTGTTGATTGTTTTGTTGTTGGGTTGTTGTTGGATTGTTGATTGAGTTGTTGATTGGGTCGCTGTTGGGTTGTTGATTGGGTTGTTGATTGGGTTGTTTGTTGGGTTGTTGATTGGGTTGTTGTTGGGTTGTTGATTGAGTTGTTGATTGGGTCGCTGTTGGGTTGTTTATTGGATTGTTGATTGGGTTGTTTGTTGGGTTGTTGATCGGGCTGATGTTGGGCTGTTGTTGGGTTGTTGTTTGGGTTGTTGTTGGGTCGTTGTTGGGTTCTTGATTGGGTTGTTGATTGTGTTGTTGTTGGGTTGTTGTTGTATTGTTGTTAGGTTGTTGATTGGGTTGTTGTTGGGTTGTTGATTGTTTTGTTGTTGGGTTGTTGTTGGATTGTTGATTGAGTTGTTGATTGGGTCGCTGTTGGGTTGTTGATTTGGGTTGTTGATTGGGTTGTTTGTTGGGTTGTTGATTGGGTTGTTGTTGGGTTGTTGATTGAGTTGTTGATTGGGTCGCTGTTGGGTTGTTTATTGGGTTGTTGATTGGGTTGTTGATTGGGTTGTTAAATGGGTCGTTGTAGGGTTGTTGATTGGGTTGTTGATTGGGTCGTTGTTGGGTTGTTGATTGGGTAGATTGGGTGTTTGTTGGGTTGTTCATTGGGTTGTCAATTGGGTTGTTGATTGGGTTGTTGATTGGACTGTTGTTGTTGTTGGGTTGTTGATTGGGTTGTTGTTGGGTTGTCTATTGGGTCGTTGATGGGTTGTTGATTAAGTTTTGAATGGGTTGTTGATTGGGTTGTTGTTGGGCTGTTGATTGGGTCGTTGTTGGGTTGTTGATTGGGTTGTTGATTGGGTTGTTGTTGGGTTGTTGATTGGGTTGTTGTTTGGGTTGTTGTTGGGTTGTTGATTGGGTTTTTGTTGGGTTGTTGATTGGGTCGTTGTTGGGTCGTTGTTCGGTTGTTGAATCGGTTCTTGATTGGGTTGTTGATTGGGTTGTTGATTGGGTCGTTGTTGGGTTCTTGATTGGGTTGTTGATTGTGTTGTTGTTGGGTTGTTGTTGGATTGTTGTTAGGTTGTTGATTGGGTTGTTGTTGGGTTGTTGTTGGATTGTTGATTGAGTTGTTGATTGGGTCGCTGTTGGGTTGTTGATTGGGTTGTTGATTGGGTTGTTTGTTGGGTTGTTGATTGGGTTGTTGTTGGGTTGTTGATTGAGTTGTTGATTGGGTCGCTGTTGGGTTGTTTATTGGATTGTTGATTGGGTTGTTTGTTGGGTTGTTGATCGGGCTGATGTTGGGCTGTTGTTGGGTTGTTGTTTGGGTTGTTGTTGGGTCGTTGTTGGGTTCTTGATTGGGTTGTTGATTGTGTTGTTGTTGGGTTGTTGTTGTATTGTTGTTAGGTTGTTGATTGGGTTGTTGTTGGGTTGTTGATTGTTTTGTTGTTGGGTTGTTGTTGGATTGTTGATTGAGTTGTTGATTGGGTCGCTGTTGGGTTGTTGATTGGGTTGTTGATTGGGTTGTTTGTTGGGTTGTTGATTGGGTTGTTGTTGGGTTGTTGATTGAGTTGTTGATTGGGTCGCTGTTGGGTTGTTTATTGGGTTGTTGATTGGGTTGTTTGTTGGGTTGTTGATCGGGCTGATGTTGGGCTGTTGTTGGGTTGTTGTTTGGGTTGTTGTTGGGTTGTTGTTGTTGGGTTGTTGATTGGGTTAATTATTGTGTAGGCGTTGATGTTATATGTAGGTGTTGGTCTACTACTCTAACATTCTCACTCACAGAAAATATTGTAAGCACACTCTAACATTCTCACTCACAGAAAATATTTGTAAGTCCAGATTGCTGATTCATAATTATTGTTACAATCGCAATCAAATGTTCACAAATAAAATATTATATGAACTCCCTTTTTCAAGGGACTGTTTATGTCCAAGGAAGTATACAACTAAATATAAGATGACAATCGATTGCCGTACTTAGAATAATTTTAAAAAAATGTCTATAGCATGGTCATACCAAGAAGAGTGAAAAAATCATACAGCCGACCATCACGAAGATGGAATAATCACTGCCGATTGGCGAAATAAAAATGACGGGTTCGACTTTCGTTGTGTTCAGTCACCTACTTATATCTCCCGTGGTGCCTCCATGGCCATGGCACTATCGGCTATGGTGAGGGTGAAAGAAGGACATTATAAAACCGTCCCATTCGATAAACATGTCATCCTTACAGGGACTTTAAATACACCTCAAACAAACTAAATAATTAATTGAAACCCTCGATGGCTACATTACACTCAGGACCGTCAATTTATAAAAAAGTGTCCTTGAGCTAGAGTGCTCAAATGTTCTAAAAAGGAGCTATGGTCATCACTTGTTTTGGCCCCTCCGTCGCTTTGAGTAGTATCAGGAGAAATGTACTTATTGGGAACTGTTCGAATGACTGCGAGCATTCGACTTCAACATATACCCTTCTAGGTCATAGTGATCAAGGGATGAGTCCATCCCATCATAACCCCCACCCCCAACTCAAGATTGGCTCTGTTTCCCAAATTTTCCTTGAATAATCCAGTGTCATCCAAATATTCCATGAATAACCCTATTGAATCGAAATATTCCATGAATAATCCTGTTTAATACACATATTTCTTGAATATTTTTTATTCTAATTAATAAAAACACGCTTGCGTATAAATTTAAGTAAAAGAACAATTTCCCCACTTAGATAAGTATATAATACGAATAAGTCATTTGTTTCTCTTATTGTACATATTGTTATAAGTCTCTCTCTGCCCTCTGGTGGTGCGCTATGACTAGGGAATTCCCGTTCACAAGCGCACCGTATAATTTGTGACATAGTATCAGCAGAGTTATGAAGTTGTAGCAGCATAGTTGTGACGTAGTAGCAGCAGAGTTGTGACGTAGTAGCAGCAGATTTGTGACGTAGTAACAGCAAAGTTGTTATGATGAATCCGACAGCGTAGAATGGTGACCATTGTAGTTGTTAATTGTATGTTTTTATTTAACCAAGCTTGTGCTTTCGTGATTTTCCTTTAGAGCATTTAACATTATTTACTACTAGTAGTTGCCCGTTGCATTCGCAACTAAAGGTTTTATCTCAATAAAATGTTTAATATGAGAATTAATAGGAACTATTAACACGAAATTCCAAGTGCATAACACAAAACTAAGTAAATAGCCGGTTTGAGCAACATCTCTTAGTGATCTACCAATTGCATCTAAAGCATGGCTCGATGCCATCGTGCACTCATCCAGCAAAAACATTTTACAGCTTTTTTCAACATGAATATTGCAAGAACTTGAGAATTTAAGAAGGTGGACATTAAATTTATCACTATAGCTCAAATAGTTTTTGAGATATAAATTTTTGAAAATGTGACTTTTTCATTTTTTCTCTACACCTTCAGTTTTGCCAAGTGTTATCTGCAAAAGTATTTCCTGTACACCAAATCATTTATATTCAACAAAAACACAAATATACGAAAATATACATAGAACAAACTCAATTTTTTTCAAGAGTGTAAAATTATAATATCATTAAAATTTATAGCACTGAAAATGGGTTTTCATCATTTTTTTAGAAAAAATAAAAAGGGAGATAAATTTTCAAAATTCGTGACATTTCAAAAAATCATAATAAATATTGTAACCGGGGGGGGGGGGGCAAAAATTTTCCAGGGGGGGGGGCAAATAACAACTTTATGACATTTTTTTTAAATGTAGGGGGGGGAGCAAATGCCCCCCTCTTATATGACATTTTTTCAAAATACGCCCAGGATTACGCCCATGCACATAAGAACTAATTTTTTTTTTGGAAATATTAAATAGAATTTTTTTTATATTTTTTTTTCTTACCTACCCCTTACCTCCCCCCGAAAAATTAACTTTTTTGAGAAAAAGTTGCATTTTGGGGGGGGGGGGGGTAGGAAGAAAAAAAATTATAAAAAAAATTCTATTTAATATTTCCAAAAAAAAAAATTGGACGTTTGTTTGGAACACACTCATTAACATTTGTGCAAAGTTATTCTATGATATCTACAATAGATTTTAAAAATTGGTTCATTGAAAATTTTTGAAAATATGTCTTAAAATTACACTTTTTTACCCAAAAAAGTTACAAAATACATTTTTAAATAATTTTTTTTTTATTTTTTTTTATTTCTTTGTTTATTAATTGGTATGTTGTATGCATGTGCCGAAAATGGCTAGTGTAGCTTAAAAAATAAAAAAGATAGAAAAAACAACTAGCAGAAACCTTAAATGCCCCATGGACCACCTTAAGTAATTTTACTTTTAAGCTAATGTAAGCATATACCATTTAAATGAGTTATTAATGTACCATTTAATTGATCAGCAGCACCGGATTTAGACGTCATAAGGCCCTAAGCAAAAGAAAAGTTCCCTTAGCCCTACTGGGCCATCGGGGCAGATGAAGTTTAGTATCCTTCTGTATCTATAACCTCGACATATAAAGGGATTGTGTGTTAGCACAACGCCCAGCCGCCTTTACTTCCCCAACTTAAGTCAGGTACACATTTAAAGCCGGGTGGACTAGTGGGACGGCTTTGCACCAGATAACATGTCAACGGTCGAATATCTACACCACTCGGCCATCCGTCATTTGGGATATGGGACCCTTTATAATTCCAGAAATTAAATGGCAGTGCCAAATATCTAAACATGTATGACACTCGCTCACTCTAACAATTTTTGGGGGCCTCCTAAAAAAGTGGAGGTCCTAAGCATCATTCCCTTCTTTTTTAATTTCATCTTTCAATGCCTCTTATAGTAATAAAGGTTTATTTCTGGAGCTTTTCAAAAACATCTGTTTTGTTTCAATTCATGCTTAATTAGAGATAATGTACTGTTTCTTGATCATTTAGTGATTTTAACTCTAATTTCTTCTTGATATAGTACTACTATTTCATCAAGATCATTTTTTCCAATTATTGACCCTACGATTAAAAGTTTTGTTTTAAATGTTTTATTTTGTTTTCATCTATTTCTCTGTTATTATTTGTTTATCAAGAGTTTGAATGTCTGTTGTTTACTTTATATAAAAAATAAAAAAAATGAATGAAAAGTTCATTAGTTAATCTCTGTAGTTTTGAAATAACAGACTCCTTCAGGGGACTGTGTGTATTTCTCTTATTAACTCCAAAAGTTGCAAGGCTTTAAAATATATAACCCCCATTCAAAATTGATCCAAATACGTTACATAATATACTGGGCCCTCCCATTATGCAAGAATGGTACTAACGTGGCCCACGGTCATACCGGTGTGGCCGGTCATACTGGTGTGGTCGGTCATACTGGTGTGATCGGTCATACTGCTGTGGTCGGTCATACTGGTATGATCGGTCATACTGGTTTGGTCGGTCATACTGGTGTGGTCGGTCATACTGCTGTGGTCGGTCATACTGGTGTGGTCGGTCATACTGCTGTGGTCTGTCATACTGGTGTGGTCGGTCATACTGCTGTGGTCGGTCATACTGGTGTGGTCGGTCATACTGGTGTGGTCGGTCATACTGGTGTGATCGGTCATACTGCTGTGGTCGGTCATACTGGTGTGGTCGGTCATACTGGTGTGGTCGGTCATACTGGTGTGATCGGTCATACTGGTGTGGTCGGTCATACTGGTGTGGTCGGTCATACTGGTGTGGTCGGTTAGACTGGTTTGGTTGGTCATACTGGTGTGATCGGTCATACTGGTGTGGTCGGTCATACCGGTGTGGTCGGTCATACCGGTGTGATCGGTCATACTGGTGTGGTCGGTCATACTGGTGTGGTCGGTCATACCGGTGTGGTCGGTCATACTGCTGTGGTCGGTCATACCGGTGTAGTCGGTCATACCGGTGTGGTCGGTCTTACTTTGCCAGTTCCAACACACCTCCGTGAAAACTGCCGGAATACTTAGGTATCTTATGGTAAAGAAATGATTTGGTAAATAAACACAGTTGGACTAACGAATATAATTGCTTTTTTATCGAAATATACCTATACTTCAGGTTAACTGCGGAACCTCAAGATATGCTTTAAATTGTCTAATTTTTGCCACATTACTAAATGCATGCGTTAGCAAGTTTTTATAACTATCCAAACAAGATATTCAGAAATTTTTTTTTCACTCCACCCTAGTATGTAGGCCTACTGCGTTGAGTTCAAGAAATATGTCATAGTTTGTATACACAAATATGTAAAGCTACGCTGGAGCGAATCTGTGAACCATGTTACTCAAATTATTACCAACGTCTATAGGCGGCCATGTTTTTTACTTCTACTTTGAGAAGTTTTTCTCTCCGTACAGTTTTAACTATTGGCTCTGAATATTTCAAAAAATTCACAAGCCATTTATATTAGGTGCGGCATGTGTAATTGTGTATGTATGAGTTGTGAACAGATTTGTACCGGGACTGAAATAAGAGTTCCCATCAGGGCCACTACTAATGAGTTGTGGCTCTTTATGACACCCGTTTAATGAATTATAAACTATAATTATGTCCATTGATCACTGTTTTAATACGGCCTAGCCAAGAGGTGACCCAAACGAGGCCCATGTGCAACGCTACGTCCTTGAATACGCCAAAGCAAGACGCGACATAACTAATTTTTGATAATAAAATGTTGAAATTTGAGCGAAATTTTTAACAAAATTTGAGATTTGTTGATTTCTAGAATAAAAAAACAACATTTCAACAAGTAGGCCTACTTAAGATGGTAATGGCTTCAGGAAAAGACTTTTTACTATTAAAATGACCCCGCTAATTTGAATAATTCTAACAAACGTCTTTAAAAACATAAGAATATGATTCATTCAATATTTAAAATATAAAAGTATTTGAGATGAGTCAAACCTTTTGCCAATCCATATGAAGAGAATCAATGTTTGCTTTTGACTCTTTCACCATTGACAGTATCAAGAGTTTTCTACTATACTGAATCAATAATTTTAATAGTCGATGTTTCCTGAATGGGAGAATCTATCAGCAGACAGAAAATATAAAGGGGAATTTGACTGGAGGATCTATCAGCAGACAGAAAATGTCAAGTGAAATTTCTTGCAACCTTGACTGGAGAATGATTCAGAAATAGGCCATCGAGTTATTTATTATTCATCAGGCTTACTGTCCTGTTAGCAATATGTTTCTTTGGAGGTTGGGTCACATTGTAGTCTTGGAAGTCGGTCACCGTGTTCCACATTTCTTGAATCCTGGCAGTTGAAACGTTCACTTGCTCCTCGTTGTTAAAAGGCTGCTCTTCGTTGAATGTCTTTAGCTGTAGTTTGGTCTTTGTATATGTCTTTAGCTGTAGTTTGGTCTTTGCTAATGTCTTTAGCTGTAGTTTGGTCTTTGCTAATGTATTTAGCTGTAGTTTGGTCTTTGTATATGTCTTTAGCTGTAGTTTGGCCTTTGCTAATGTCTGTAGCTGTAGTTTGGCCTTTGCTAATGTCTTTAGCTGTAGTTTGGTCTTTGCTAATGTCTTTAGCTGTAGTTTGGTCTTTGTATATGTCTTTAGCTGTAGTTTGGTCTTTGTATATGTCTTTAGATGTAGTGTGGTCTTTGCTAATGTTTTTAGCTGTAGTTTGGTCTTTGTATATGTCTTTAGCTGTAGTTTGGTCTTTGCTAATGTCGTTAGCTGTAGTTTGGTCTTTGCTAATGTCTTTAGCTGTAGTTTGGTCTTTGCTAATGTTTTTAGCTGTAGTTTGGTCTTTGCTAATGTCTTTAGCTATAGTTTGGTCTTTGCTAATGTTTTAAACTGTAGTTTTTTCTATGTTTCCACAGTACACGATTTTTTGTCTTCAGGGTTTAACCTTACTAATTTTCTTTGGACTTTGTTGTTCCTAACCGAGGCACTGTTCGTAGTTTGAGACAAGTCAAAAGTAATTATTCATTACCTGGGACGTTCGTAACAGGACTTTCCACTGTATTAAGTATTTCTATGGAGACATCAAAAATGTGTTTTAGTACATGAGCCTAGGGAGCCATTAATTCCCGACAGAATCTCAGCTTATATCATGATATGATGTATATTGAAGATACAAGAGTTCACTTTAAAAATGTATACACAGATACAATGACGTAATACACAGATACAATGACGTACATTGACGTAATAGACAGATACAATGACGTACAATGACATCAGTGCCGGATTAAGACATCTTGGCGCCCTAGGCACAAACCCACTCAGGTGCCCCCTATTGCAGCGTGCCCTCCATTGACCACTGGTATATTCAATATTATGCAAAATACTATCAAAGAAAGAACAGCTGTTAACATATATGTTTGTATTACTATTACTCATATGAATCATACAACAAGGTATTTCTGTATGAAAATTAACAGTTAATTAACTTTGTAATAATAATAATAGTAGACAAAAAAAACTGTAACTTTTTTAATGGAAAGCAAACATTTTCATTTTAAAGTTCTTTTTTTCTAGATTTATTTCAGGCAAAGTTTTTGAATACATCATCCAAGTTAATTTTGCGCAACAAGTTTGTCTCAATAGTTACCAGAGATAAGGAATCAAGACTTTCTTGTTTCATTGTCGATCTACTTGGATTTTTTTTCTATTTCAACTGAGAAACAGAGCGCTCAGTTGAACAGTTCGTTACCATTAATGTTACAAATATGCGCATGGCGATTTCTTCATTTGGAAAAGCACACTCGATGATAAAAAATTATTTTGTACAATTCTACTAATTTTGTTACTTTTTAGGTTAGTTTACTTGTTGGTTTTAAGAATATGTGTTAATACTTGTAGATATTTTAGTAGGTTTTCCAAGATGACAGTCGAGAATTTCCAGCCATTTAAAGTGCCGCTGAAAGTTTTCAAAAGTTAAGAACTTTTTTTTTATAACAGTTCATTTATTAGTTTAAATAAGTTAATTTTTTTTACTAACACTAATAATTTATTTCTTTATAAATAAACCTTTATGCATTGTCAGTTAAAATAAAAAAAAACGTGTTTTTGTGACCCCTGGAAAAATTTCTATCGACGCCCATGAGTGAGTGAGTGAGTGCAATGAGAATTTAATGGTGGAATATTGAAGTGAGTGCAATGAGAATTTAATGGTGGAATATTGAAGTGAGTGCAATGAGAATTTAATGGTAGAATATTGAAGTGAGTGCAATGAGAATTTAATGGTAGAATATTGAAGTGAGTGAGTGCAATACAATAGGTGAGCTATATAATGATGATACTATTGTGATACTATTGTGATACTATTGTGATACTATTGTGATACTATTGTGATACTATTGAACTCTGCATGATAAACTTGGCCACATATATTCAACTAGGACCTGCACTTGCAACCATATATATAAGACTAGAATGTGTACATCTATTATATTGACACCAAAGAAGTGATAACTAGAATGTGTAGGCCTACATCTTTTATATTGACACCAAAGAAGTGATAACCAGAATGTGTACATCTATTATATTGAGACCGAAGAAGTGTGGACTAGAATGTGATAGGACTTTAAATTTTAGAAGTGTACAGTTCTTAAACTTTTTCCAAAAATGCCTAAGTTCACCACCATCAGTATATCAAGTCCATCGACATTTGACAAAGATATAGCATACAGTTAACCACAAACCTTACCTATTTCTGTTTTAAGTTTGCGGCGTAAATTCTGATGAAAAGGGCCAAGTTATGTTCCAGGTTTAGGGCTTTAGCTATTGGCTTGATGATTAATCTAACACTTAGCATTGATGTTAAATAAAGTTCTTATTGTTGAACTTGATGGATCTCTTGCAATTTCTATCGGCTCCATTATTTGTCCATGTAAACTGCGGTCTACATTTTATTGGAATATTGATTGATTCGCTCTTCACAAACCTGACACGACAATTACTAAACTTGTCAATACACATATATTCCTATATTTTTTTACTTCCCTTTTTTTTCGCAAAATGAAACTGAAAGTAAATGTTTCATAATTTAATAACTCCAGCAACAAACACACATACGGTTGACAGTTTATTGATGGTAAGTTGTATTTAAACACACGGTTGACAGTTTATTGATGGTAAGTTGTATTTAAACACACGGTTGACAGTTTATTGATGGTAAGTTGTATTTTCTTTGCTAATGAAACAAGCAATTAAGCCTGTTCCATTCTGGACACAGGACTTGTTAGCGCATTTTCATGTTATGTATCAGTACGTTTGTTATCTTTCAGTAAATATTTGTAAATTTTGGAAATGTTTATAAATTCAATTGTGTAATGCATATATCTGAAAAAAGATATTAAAAGGACGTTTCTTTATATTTGAAAACAAAATTATTTTCTCTTAAATCTAACTACAAGTGATTTGTGGTCACTGAAATAGGACTCATAATTGAAACATTCTAAATTGTAGTCATTTAATCGTCCGAAAACTCCGTCAATTGTTGTTTTATATAAAGTACGGGAAGTAAGTCATGTTGAATAACTGTTACAAAAATAAATAATGATTACGCCCCTTTGATTAGCTTTTATTATTTATATTTAAAATATAAGCAAAACGGTACATAAAAAACTCTTATATTTTGGCCCTGAGAGGTCAAATCGCGAAATGGACTTTTGATGTACACTTGACAGGCCAAGACCTACACAATGATATATACATCATGGGTCTAGGACTTATGGTTGCTGAGATATAGGGCGGTCCATTATTAATATAGCTTATATAGTAAAAAACGGTACTTTATAAGGCCCCTTTTACGGCCCTGAGAGGTCAGATCGCGAAATGGAAAAAAGTCATTTCTTGGCAGGCCAAGACCTACAAAATGATATATACATCATGGGTCTAGGACTTATGGTTGTTGAGATCTAGGGTGATGACGGACGGACGGACAGACAGACAGACAGACAGACAAAACGGGGAAAAAATGCTCTAAAAAATGGCTATTGATTGAATATTGTAAGATATTGAAGAAAATTTTAGGCGGACACACAGAAAGCGTTCTTATAGATAGGTTACTTAGACGGCTACCCAGAGCCGGTGACTTAGACGGCTACCTAGACCCGGTGACTTAGACGGCTACCTAGATCCGGTGACTTTGACGGCTACCCAGAGCCGGTGACTTAGACGGCTACCCAGAGCCGGTGAGTGAGACGGCTACCTAGAGTCGGTGACTGAGACGGCTACCTAGAGCCGGTGACTTAGACGGCTACCCAGAGCCGGTGACTGAGACGGCTACCCACAGCCGGTGACTGAGACGGCTACCTAGAGTCGGTGACTGAGACGGCTACCTAGAGTCGGTGACTGAGACGGCTACCTAGAGCCGGTGACTGAGACGGCTACCTAGAGCCGGTGACTGAGACGGCTACCTAGAGCCGGTGACTGAGACGGCTACCTAGATCCGGTGACTTTGACGGCTACCCAGAGCCGGTGACTTAGACGGCTACCCAGAGCCGGTGAGTGAGACGGCTACCTAGAGTCGGTGACTGAGACGGCTACCTAGAGCCGGTGACTTAGACGGCTACCCAGAGCCGGTGACTTAGACGGCTACCCACAGCGGGTGACTTAGACGGCTACCTAGAGCCGGTGACTTAGACGGCTACCTAGAGCCGGTGACTTAGACGGATACCCAGAGCGGATGACTTAGACGGCTACCTAGAGCCGGTGACTGAGACGGCTACCTAGATCCGGTGACTTAGACGGCTACCTAGAGTCGCCGATACTAAGAGACCCTCGACCAGTTTTTATTTTTCTTCAAGCACTTTTCGGTTGTTATTTTCAAAGAAAAGATTTAGGGAAAAAGGGGTATTCCTTGTATCCTATAAACCACAAATAGGGCGGTTTTTTGAAGAGCCCTTCTGTCATCATTGTCATAGACGATAGTTCAGTGGCCACCGAATACATATGGAAGGGATTGGGATTTCTCTGGTAGTGGGGTTAGGGGGTCCAGCCCGTAACCCACAGCATACAAGTCGAGCTGCAGCATAAAGATGCGGTTCAATACCATAGCGCTACCTAGCGACCGTTTAAAAAAATCCTCCCTCTATGTAGGACACATTTGTGGGTATTCGCGACGCCCTACTTTCATTTCCTCCAACACCGGAAGTGTAATGATGACCAAGAGAGCACACGAAAGACACAACGGGAGCTTTTTACATCACGTGACAAGTTCACTTAGTTCTTACCGTAGATAGAACCGTATCTCTCTGGTCTAAGGCGAGCGCCTAACTTCAGAACCATCCAGCCCCTTGTACTAAATGTTTATAGAACATTATAGTAGCTTTTTATAATCAGTCTGATATAATTTTGTCTGATATATCTAATCAGTCTAATCTAATTTGTCTAGTATATCTAATCTGTCTAATCTATCTAAGCTATCAGATCTCTTAATTCGTCTAATCTATGCAATTTTTCTAATCTATATGATTTTTCTGACCTATGTGATTTGTTAAATATATGTGAATTGTATAATCTAACCAATTCATCTAATTTACCTGATGTATGTAATCCACCAAATCTACCTAACAAACTTATCCTTAAATTCTAGGTAATCTGTCATCTTATCCACCTAGTCTATCTAATTTATCAACCTACCTATAGCGGGATATTTTTTTTACCTTTAAATTTTTAAAATGAATACATCCATATAATATTAATTTTTCGTTTGTCATTCGCTAAGTTCTAATTTTGCAAGATACATATTTCTTTTAAAACGATTCCAGATGACATGCAACAATATCCACCCAGCAATGTTGCCCATATTTCTGGCTTTATGTATAAGTACAACGACTGTTCTCAGTCAAGATGACCAAGGTAAATGTCGACAAATAAAAGTCCAAAGGCGCCAAATAATGACCTGTTCCAGTGTCCACAGCGTTGGGGCTCGCAAAGTGGACAAAGTGTGTACAACCTTTCAGGAAGAGAACAAGCCAATCCAGTTAAAGTGCACTGAGGTGAACGACCGAATGACCCAAGCGGTCTGGTTCGTTTGCTCTGAATTTGAAGAAGCTCTTAGCCTAATTGTTTGTATTGGATTGCACTACTGCTAGGGGTTCACAGATGTGTGCTAGTATCTACAGAGGGCATGGCCAGGATATATCTATATCTTGTAACGAGCATAAAGAGAAACTAGGCAGAGTTTCATCTGTCAGCTGTAATGTAATTGACCAACTTGTGTGCACCAGTAACCATTTGCCCTACCAAGAGAGTCCAATCACTGCGTGTCATCTTTTTTTCGACAAAAATTTTCGCATCGAATCAAAAGTCTGTAACAAAATGAATCACCAAATACAGTCTGATAGTCAGGAGTCACGTACTTCCGAACTAGCAGTGCAATCTAGAACTGCCGTTGAATCTCCTGGATTTTTTAAAAGAATATATAACTATTTTAGGGATGTTGTATTTGACAACTTCCTAAGTTTAGCTGCTAGTTATTTTGGAATGTCCAACATTCACCAAGAATGCCTAAAGTCAGCATGGAACAGGGTTCAACATAGAGATTTCATGGATATGGTGGAAATAATGAAGACTTGTAGTAAGTTAGTCTCTAATGCTTTTAAAAGTTTGTGTGTGTTTTTGTATTTATTTATGTATGTATATATATATATATATATATATATATATATATATATACATACATATATATATATATATACATACATAAATAGAGAGAGAGAGTGAGAGAGAGAGAGAGAGAGAGGGAAATGTGCTAATTTGCTATTTCTGTTATTCTGTAATAATCTATTCATATTCCCATCATTTCACTCACGCTCCCTTCTACTATCCTATCTATCTGCCAACATAATTATCTATACATCCTATTTATCTATCTACATTGTTAGCTATCTATTAAAGTATCTACATGCTCATCTATCTTTCTATCTATTTCTTTATCAGTCTATCTGTCCATCTATTTCCAAACATTTTATTTTATATTTACAGTAAAGAATGCAAACGAATTAATGAAATATATAAATTGAACTGCCTGGAAGAAAAGTAATTGTTGCAGAGTAAAGTGAACAGATAAATGTCATCTCAAACTCCAAGAAACTTCATTATGTCTAAAATGCTGTTTTTATGTTTATCATAACCTTTTTTTATTTCTTGCTGTCGTAACACGTTCAATTGTATAAGTATTATAAATAACGTTGTAGACTAGTAACACGTACAATTGTATAAGTGTTATAAATAACGTTGTAGACTAGTAACACGTTCAATTGTATAAGTGTTATAAATAACGTTGTAGACTAGTAACACGTTCAGTTGTATAAGTGTTATAAATAACGTTGTAGACTAGTAACACGTTCAATTGTATAAGTGTTATAAATAACGTTGTAGACTAGTAACACGTTCAATTGTATAAGTGTTATAAATAACGTTGTAGACTAGTAACACGTTCAGTTGTATAAGTGTTATAAATAACGTTGTAGACTAGTAACACGTTCAATTGTATAAGTGTTATAAATAACGTTGTAGACTAGTAACACGTTCAGTTGTATATGTGTTATAAATAACGTTGTAGACTAGTAACACGTTCAATTGTATAAGTGTTATTAATAACGTTGTAGACTAGTAACACGTTCAGTTATATATGTGTTATAAATAACGTTGTAGACTAGTAACACGTTCAATTGTATAAGTGTTATTAATAACGTTGTAGACTAGTAACACGTTCAATTGTATAAGTGTTATAAATAACGTTGTAGACTAGTAACACGTTCAATTGTATAAGTGTTAAAAATAACGCTGTAAACTAGTAACACGTTCAATTGTATAAGTGTTATAAATAACGTTATAAACTCGTAACACGTTCAATTGTATATGTGTTATAAATAACGTTGTAAACTAGTAAGTTACTCAAATATTGTGTTCCGCATGAATGTCAAACGATTTTGTAAACATATCTATAAAAATGTTTGTGTCTCTTTGAGCAGCATAAAAATACATCGCTGAACAAAAACCAAATTTGGCATAGCACAGTTATACACCAGTAAAGTCAGTTTTGTAATATACTTTTGTTTTGTTTTATACTTTCAATATTTTTTATTTAAACATTTTAATTTTCACTATTGATATTATTTCTATTAATTTTGTCGAAACATTTAATTTTCCAATTTCTCACTTCCTAGTTCAAAAAATGACTCACTTTCTTGAAGATTTTCACTTTGTTCATTATAAAATGAATAATAAAAATTACGAATCAAGATCAATAAGAAAATGAAAATTGTATAAACTTGATTATCTAATTCAAACACTTTTAGTAATATATGTTAAAAACGACTTTCATACATAATAAACAGAAATCACAAAACTTACATCTACTTTTTAGTTCATATTTTATCTTTGACTCTGCTGTTAGTGTTACAGTGGTGCATCGAGATGTGCTCGTATCACAAAGCAATTTTCCCAATTGGCATAAATTGAAATGGCATTAATCATTTCCAGTCCCCGAAAATGTCATCCCAGTTGTTTTTGTTACGTGTTTTTGAAAAGGAAAAATGTTTTCATAAATAAAAATATTGTATACAAACATAATAAAATAGAATGTAAAGAAATAAGCTGGTTTTATTAAGTGTATTTAATTGGGAATTAGCTGAATTGATCTTACTAAAGATGCTGGTGGAGTCGTAGGGTGAAGGGGACAGGCGAAGGATCTTAGAAATTTTTGTAACGCCAATAGCTGGTGTTATACCATTTATCGAATACTTCTATTAAAGCACAGTAAATTTAGTTGAAGTGCTACGCACGTACTGGCTTGTCAGGTTTGTCACTTGCACACCTTGCTCATGATTTTCTATAATTTCACGTTTTATTTTTAGGCATCTTCTTCTGAGCGCTGACCTTAACATGGTTATTAAAAAAATGTGATAATGTACTGTAAATGAACAAAAATTACAAGACGTGAACATGCCCCCCCCCGCCCCCACGCACGCTGATTAGATATGACGAATTGTGTTGGTCTAGGATAAGACGGATGTTCTACAATGGCAGGTAAAGAAGGAGCAGTCCAAGCAATAATTCGAAAAAAAGACCCAATTGTAAATTGCAGTTCACATAAATTAAATCTTGTCTGAACAATTTAAATAATGTGAATGCTGTACGGAACACAATAGGAAAAATTAAGTCAATTAAAGTTTTTTTCTGAGAAATTAATCAGCGAAGTAAACTAATTCCAAATGGTTCTTTGCTATGTAAAACTAGATGGACACATAAATATAAAAGGTTGCAGATTTTCGCTGAAAATGTGACAGAAATTGTTAAACAACTGGCATATTTAGAACAATCTGAAAAAAGCAAGCAAGTTGCACATTAGTTACTTTCTGCTGTTAGAGTTTAGGTTTGGGGTACATTTGTTGTTTGTTTAGTTAGTAAACTTTAATGTAATAAACTTTCAGGAAAATTAGTTCAGTTTTATTGTAGCAACTTTACGACAATTTTTCAAAAATGGGGGGGGGGGGGGGGGGCTAATACCCCCTTGTCCCTCCCCTGAATACGCCCATGGATGTGAGTACAACTTATCAAAGATACATTCACAGCGAGGCAAACAAGCAAACTGATGCGAAACGCACGAGGCGCAGTAACTTGGTTGAATCTCTATTGTATCTCTAATGTATCTCTAATGTATCTCTAATGTATCTCTAATGTATCTCTAATGTATCTTTATTGTATCTCTAATGTTTCTCTAATGTATCTCTAATGTATCTCTAATGTATCTCTAATGTATCTCTAATGTATCTTTATTGTATCTCTACACAATCACACATTTAGACACATACCACATTTGACACAATCACACATTTAGACACATAACACATAAAGACACATCACACATTTAGACGCATACCACATTTGACACAATCACACATTTAGACACATAACACATAAAGACACATCACACATTTAGACGCATAACATATTTGACACAATGACACATTTGACACAGTCACACATTTGACACAATCACACATATGACACACACATTATACATTTTACGCAATCCCACATTTGTGACACCACAAATTACACACGTTTTTACTCACTATAACTTACATTCACCACAAATTTATTAATAGGACACATCTACACCATCAACAAATTTAAACATCTCTCACATTTAAACACCAAACATGTACACACACACACAACACATTCATTACATATCACACAAGGCCGGCTTTAGACGACTAGAATTATCTCTCACAATCTGACCCTATGCCTAATGTCAGGGGCAGCTTAGTCTACTTACGTATAGAATACGGATATACGTTCTGGAAATTGGTCAAATTCTAAATAGCAGGGCGACTGATTAAACTGCACTCACGCACGATTAACGCGTCAAAAAAAAGCACCACATTGGATAGGAATTTAAGTGGAATAGGATCTTTAGGTCATCTGCCATTAGGTCATCTGTCATTAGGTTGGGGGAATTAGGTGGTCATTTTATTAGTTTATGCAAAATGTTATGCAAAATGTTGCGTTAAAAATTTTAATAGTAGTCAGTTGCTATATGCCACGGTTTGATTTCGACTTCAGGCAGTTTTTTAGTAAGAACCAAGTTACTACTTAAGTCTCATTAAACTTTAGATTCGCATTCAATGCTGTCCATTTTGCATAAACTAACAAGATGACCACCTAACTCCCTCTCACTAATGACAGATGACCTAATAACAGATGACCTAATGATCCTATTCCACTTAAATTCCTATCCAATATGGTGCTTTGTGCCTCCAAAATACCCACAGTCTTTGCCTAGTGTACCACCACCACCACTAAAAGCCTATCTATCAAAGGCTCTGTTGCCTTTGATCTGCATAACTACCTACGTGTTTAATTATTTACCTGTTATCCTAACATTATAAAGTTTGAACAAGATCTGGAATAAAACTTAGCTAGAATTAATAAAGGCTTCTCACAAAAATATTTGTCTTTTGTTCTTATGCAAATATGAAAAATGTTCCACTCGTTTTGGTCGATACATGTATTAGAATTGGGTCTGTGCATTTATATCTCTTACGTCTAGGTCTTCGCTACAAGCTGAGTCTTTGTTAAAAATTTAATTCGTACTGCTGTATACTTTTTATTTGTGTCAATTCTAAAGAATTATTAAATGTTCTTGGTAAACTATAGAGTAACGAACCGTGTCCTTACTCTTACATTCTCAATGGTCCGTATAATTAGAGCATGGAGCTCATAAAAAATTATAAATTATTAGACAAACCATAAGGCCACAGAACATTCAATACATTTGATTAAAAGCTTTAAGACGGTAGGTGAACAATATCATTTTGATAACTTATTTATAGATTTTAGATATTTTTTTTACATCAAGACGGTAGGTTAGGAATTTAATTTGATCTCTTTATTCAAGTTTTTAAATTTTAATCTGAATTTTAAATGCTGCAATGCTGATATGTTTTCATTTTTATTTCTCGTTCTAAATAATGTAGGCTATAATGTGGGCTGTAATGTAGGCTATAATGTAGGCTATAATGTAAGATATAATGTAGGCTATAATGTAGGTTATAATGTAGGCTATAATGTAGGCTATAATGTAAGATATAATGTAGGCTATAATGTAGGTTATAATGTTGGCTATAATGTAGGCTATAATGTAGGCTATAATGTAAGATATAATGTAAGCTATAATGTAGGTTATAATGTAGGCTATAATGTAGGCTATAATGTAAGATATAATGTAAGCTATAATGTAGGTTATAATTAGCTATACTGAAATATTTACAATTTCTGGCATCAATTTTTTAAAATAAAATTTGGGGTGATGTTGCTGGTGGATTATATCACATACTTAGAATTAAGCAGAGATCTGTGATAAAAAAACCTGGCGGGGGGGGGGTTGCATTAAAAAAACCGTCAAACAGTTACAGGACAGATAAAGTGATCCTATTTATAATCATATAGTGTAAAGTCTTTTTTATGCAGATTTTTTAAATGAACATTTGAAGTTATGCGATTCTTTACCTTCAATATTTTTTAGCTTTTCGCGGAACGCTTTAATCTTATAATGAAATTTAAGAAGTAAAGAAAATGAGTTACCCATAATTAAAAGATGAAGCTTTGTTTTTTGACTTCATGTTCGTTACAGAAATTATGGACAGTTTTAAAGCGCTTAATTTATCTTGAGAGGGAAAGAAAAGTAATATTGATTTCCCAAAAATCCTTTAAGTTTTGAAGATAAACTTTAGATATTTGTGATTGATTTGAAGAAGTATTTGTTTATTCATTTTCCACAATTAAAAACAAATAACAACATTAGCAGAAGAATTAGTGGAAGCTTGCAAGCAAACATGAACGTCAAGTAGTTTTCACCCATAGATTTGGAGATTCTAAGACATTCTTTTGCCTCTGTAATGAACTATTTTATTTTCAATACTGTTGAAGATTGATTTAAAATTTCTGAAACTTTTTTCCTTATGTGAAAGATGGTCAGAAATTGCTAATTGTACCACAAATCATCTTCTATAGATTATTTTTTTGGAATTCGTGCAACAACTAAAGAAAGATGTTTGTTAAGACATGTAAGTTTTGATTCAGCATAATTCAAGTGATCTTTTAACTCAACAATAAAGCTAGCACAGTTGACCATTCATCATATTATAGAGTAACTGCGGACGGGTTTGACAAATCTTAATCCAGATTTCAATTAGTGGACCATAAGTCATGGACCACTGACAATATCCATTGACAATATCCACCGACAATATCCATTGACAATATCCACTGAAAATATCCATTGACAATATCCACTGACAATATCCACTGACAATATCCATTGACAATATCCACTGACAATATTCATTGACAATATCCACTGATAATATCCATTGACAATATCCACTGACAATATCCATTGACAATATCCACTGACAATATCCATTGACAATATCCACTGAAAATATCCATTGACAATATCCATTGACAATATCCATTGACAATATTCATTGACAATATCCACTGATAATATCCATTGACAATATCCACTGACAATATTCATTGACAATATCCACTGATAATATCCATTGACAATATCCACTGATAATATCCATTGACAA
This sequence comes from Bulinus truncatus, assembly GCA_021962125.1. NCBI lineage: Eukaryota > Metazoa > Mollusca > Gastropoda > Planorbidae > Bulinus > Bulinus truncatus. Next base: position 2,670,108 of record JAGDYQ010000069.1, read on the forward strand.
TATCCACTGATAATATCCATTGACAATATCCACTGATAATATCCATTGACAATATCCACTGATAATATCCATTGATAATATCCACCAAAAGAGGCCCCTGTGATATCAAACCCATTAATCCTTTTAGCATTATAAAACCGATCACTTTACCCGACAAGTGTTTGGGGTGCACTCCTAGTGGTGGTCTTGTCTAGTGTTTGGGGTGCACTCCTAGTGGTGGTCTTGTCTAGTGTTTGGGGTGCACTCCTAGTTGTGGCCTTGTCTAGTGTTTGGGGTGCACTCCTAGTTGTGGCCTTGTCTAGTGTTTGGGGTGCACTCCTAGTGGTGGTCTTGCCTAGTGTTTGGGGTGCACTCCTAGTGGTGGTCTTGTCTAGTGTTTGGGGTGCACTCCTAGTTGTGGCCTTGTCTAGTGTTTGGGGTGCACTCCTAGTTGTGGCCTTGTCCAGTGTTCGGGGTGCACTCCTAGTGGTGGTCTTGTCTAGTGTTTGGGGTGCACTCCTAGTGGTGTCCTTGTCCAGTGCTTGGGGTGCACTCCTAGCGGTGGGTGCATGAATCTTATATTATGTGAATGTTTGTATTACAGTATTAGAATCATCAAACGTTAACAATTAAATCCCAAAAGAATTACTACAGAAGGTTTTCGAAATCTCACGATATTGCAGATCATTTATTAGAACTTAGTATAGATAACAAAATGCATATGAGTATGTAAAATTAATTCTAGTGTTGTATAACATGCTCCCAACGTTTTTCGTTTTTATAAAAATCTAGTCTAGTTTATTACTATTATCATGTTACCAGTTTATTCAGAAATTATTTTCTGCTTTTTACTACGCAAGAAAAACGTTTTTTTATAAAATATTTTTTATTATGTAATTTTTATTTTCTACTTTTTAGTTAAAATATTTTTTTCAATTAATACGAAGAGTTAAAAAATGTTGGTGTAAGACAGACCCGATTTAACTATATATATTTCTGCTCGAACGTACTGGAGAGCTCTGACGTCACATGTATTCATGCGCAGAAAATCACAGAAAGTAGTGAAACTTTTTGGAGTATCATGTTTATAAACAGAGAATATAAATTTTAGTTCTTTCACTTTAAATAATTTTTCAACACATTTGTTTTTATTGCGCTGCGTTCGCTTTTAAAACCAATTTTGGCCGCTGATTTTTTGTTTGTTCTGGAAGTGGTCTAATCACACGTATTCAGGCGCAGTAGAGTATAGCACCAGTAATTTCCCTTGATTTAGACAAGGCTGTGACCTATTCACCATACATATTTAATTTTATTTATTAAAAAACTCATCAAATCATAATGATATAGTACGATTATTGCATTGTCATCGGGTTCTGGGTTTTATTGAAAGCTATAGCTTATCGGAAAGTGGTCTAAAATTGGATTGCAAAATTCCGCGGACAAACTCACAAACAGACGAGAAGTGAAGTTAAGAAAAACGTTGTAAAATGGTTTCGTTTTTATTATTTTATTATTGCAATATTTGCAGATTTCTGTTTAAACGACAATGTTGAGATTATTTCTCACCTGTATTACGTGCACGTATGCAGTATTTTGTCAAAACGACTTTGAGCATTGTCAACAAATATCCAGTCAAGGTTCCCTAATGTCGAGCTGTCCAAGGGTCCAGAAATCTATAACTCAAAATGTAAACACAGTTTACTAGCTTCGGTAAACAATATTTGGATGTAATAAAGTGTACCAATATATACGACCTGCTTTCAAAAGACAAGTCGTTCAACTCTATCGAAGTTCCCCATGAATATATTGTCATAGCATGTTTTGGTTTACACTATACACTAATGGGCACGATGATTTGTACTAATATATACAGAGGAATCGATAAGGACTCATCAATAATTTGCAGTGATCCCAAAGCAAAGCTAGGCCACATTGAATCTATTGTTTGTAAAATACTAGTAGACATATTAGTATGTTCAAGTAATCATTCACCATATTGTCAAGGCCCCCTTGCGGGGTCCCTGCGGTCGTTGTCTATGGGTATGATCACCTACTGAGTTCTGGCCAGCATTTATACTTGTCACAGCCACGTGGGTTTACAGGACGCACAACACAACAAGAAATGAATCCACAATTCAATTGTAAATACGACACAACACCTTTATTCACATCAAACAACAAGAACATCCGCGTGTCCTAAAAAGGACAGTAGCGTTACCGGCTACTAAAACCAATATTATAATACATCAAGATTAGAATAGTTACCTGGGGTGGGGTAGTTCTAAAGGAACTTAGGCTAACAGCCTATTTCCCCCACCCCGGTGCGAGAGTCTGAGTTCGACCTCCTTGCTGGATTGTCCGACGCTCACTCTACCGCTCACCAGCGCTGACTCCCTAATTCTCACTCAATCCCCGCCAACTCGACCGGAAGGTCAGCCTCGCTATCCATTCTCCCGCGGTGCGTTTGACCAATGGCCGACGAGCTTGTAGATCACGCTTATCACGCGTGATCCGCTGCCCCTCACTCGTGGACAGTTCCAACCTTCAAGATAAAGGGGGGGGGGGTAAAGAGACAAAGAACCCATCCCTCTCGCTCGTCTGAAGGTCGAGGGCAAGGTTATCTCCCTTAGAGACATTTTCTCCCCAGGTGACAAAAAGTGATAGTGGGTGCTAGACAGACTGATCACAGTGTGAAAGAACCTGGGAAGACAATGTCTTTGTCTAACCTATTTATATCTTATCTCACCCTCGGGTGATGAAAGCAGGGTAGGGCTTGGACTTGATTTCATCCATTAAATCACAGAATGTGACACATATGAAGGAAAAACTTTTACTAAATGTGGTATAACTTACGACTGGGAATTTCAGAAGCAATTCGTAGCTTGCCAGCATTACTATAAACAAGACCAGCTAGCAACAAGCACGACTCTGGATGTACTATACAGCTATTTTAATAAATACGCCATAAACGTGTTTCTGACAACGGTTGCAAGTTTTTTAAATATGGTATGTCTCAGGGATAGAACAGATAGACTGCATAAATACCATATGGGACACAGTTCAAAGTCCAGACTTTCAAACTATGCTGAAACTGATAAAACAATGTGGTAAGAACAAATAATCAATTATTTTATTACTTCATGTGTGTATGTAAGGATGGTTCAGACCTTTTTTTTTTTATTTTAACAATTTCAGGCAGAGTTATTTTTGCCTCAGAAGTCCAGGTGTTTTCTAGGGAAATAAATACAGTCGGCATTATAGGGGGGGGGGCTGAGGAAGACTGGTGACATTGATACGGTTCTTAAAAGTAATTTAAGGGGATTGTTTCATTACTTCGTACTGTTTCATTACAGATTAATGAACTTGATTGACGGGTGTTTGGCACGAAATGTGAAAATGGGGACAGGGGAGACGGGGGTTGATAATCGAGGAAAAAATGTTACACGTAAATTATCAATTCATTTGCATGTTGAATACAAACAAGTAGTAAAAAAATATTATGAAAGTAAGTGAGTATTTTTAGCGTAAAATTTATTTAATAACTAGCAAAAATTTGTTAAAGTTTTTAACAAAACTTGTTTCACTTAGTTAAGCTTTGTTTCTTAAACATTTAGTTAGGCTTTTTATTCGCCCATCAATGGTTTTTGAATATATGCACATACATACATGCAATTTTACATGAGTAAGTTGATTTAAATAAAAATTTGCAGAAATAAAGATTGATTTATAGAAACAATGTCTAGATAATTTAAAAAATTGTATTTATTGTCTTTCATTTTTCTTTATGGCAAAATACACAATATCTTTTTTTAATCACAAGGGAAGAACCATTCTAGTTGGTTTTATTCTAATGAT
>JAGDYQ010000069.1:2674441-2796941 GCA_021962125.1 Bulinus truncatus
CTATGTATAAGGAACTGAATAGAAATCTGTACCGGGACCTGAAAAAAATATATACAGAAACCTGAGTAAACATCTGTACAGGAACCTGAGTTAACATCTGTCACTTGAGTAAACATCTGTACAGGAACCTAAGTAAACATCTGTACAGGAACCTGAGTAAACATCTGTCACTTGAGTCAACATCTGTACCGGGACCTAAGTAAACATCTGTACCGGGACCTGAGTAAACATCTGTACCGGGACCTGAGTAAACATCTGTACAGGAACCTGAGTAAACATCTGTCACTTGATTCAACATCTGTACCGGGACCTGAGTAAACATCTACACAGGAACCTGAGTAAACATTTGTCATTTGAGTAAACATCTGTGCAGGAACCAGATTAAACACCTGTCACTTGAGTAAACATCTGTACAGGAACTAGAGAAAACATCTGTCACTTGAGTAAACATCTGTACCGGGACCTGAGTAAACATTTGTACAGGAACCAGAGTAAACATCTGTGCAGGAACCAGAGTAAACATTTGTCACTTGAGTAGACATCTCATCTAACTTCAGAATCTAGTTTAAAGAATCTTTGAAACAGCTAACACAATGTGTTTTTATATATTTTCAACATATTTTTCTATAAATTTAAATATCATAAGGAATCAGAAGCCTTTTTTTTCTTTTTGTAACTATTTATTACTTTCATTCTCCAAATGTAACTATTTATTACTTTCATTCACCAATTGTAACTATTTATTACTTTCATTCACCAATTGTAACTATTTATTACTTTCATTCACCAATTTTCAAGTACGCTCGTAATATTATGTAGCCACTTATTTCAACATGATTCTAGAAACTGAAATCTCTTATCCCTGATTCCTATGATCAACATGGCTATCTCTGTCTGGAGCCCCATAATGTGTGTGTGTATGTGTGAGTGTGTATATGTGTATGTTGTGAAGTCTCTGAAAGGATGAGATGTTAATCTCTTAGAACCTGTAAACCATTAATGGGATAGTTTACTTCTGCCCTTCTTTCATCTCCCACATATTAGTAGTGCTACATATTAAAGAATGATTCATTTACCTTATTGACGTGTGAATTAGCGTCAATCATGAAGACATCAACAGAATCCATCAGTCTTTCTCCTTCAGTTGCTGTATAGGTAAATAAATTGATCACAGAAGTATTGAAGGCAAACAAAGCTTGATTCTCATGAGGTTCAGTCAATGATATATTCACTTCGTTTGGATCATTCTTTTGGAGTATACAAGTCAATAAAAGGTCACTCTTCTTTTAAAAAAAATGCTCTATTGTCCTTGTTTTGTCTGTCTGTCTGTCATCACCCTAGATCTCAACAACCATAAGTCCTAGACCCATGATGTATATATCATTTTGTAGGTCTTGGCCTGCCAAGAAATGACTTTTTTCCATTTCGCGATCTGACCTCTGAGGGCCGTAAAAGGGGGCTTAGTACCGTTTTTTGCTATATAAGCTATATTAATAAAGAGCGCCTATATCTCAACAACCATAAGTCCTAGACCCATGATGTATATATCATTTTGTAGGTCTTGGCCTGCCAAGTGTACATCAAAAGTTCATTTCACGATAGGACCTCTGAGGGCCGGGCTTCAGGGCTCCTAAGGGGCTTATATATTATATATACACCTCGTACGTTCAATAACCCATTCATTTGGTGCGAAATACTGCAGCACGTAGTTTCACCAAGATTTATTAAGAAACTCATCAAATGAAATAGTAAGCTTGTGTTCTGAGTTTAATTGAAAGTATCAGAGCTATGCAACAATTGGCGGAGTTTTCGGACGATTAAATGACTACAATTTCTAATGTTCTCAATTATGAGTCCTATTTCAGTAACCACAAACCACATGTAGTTAGATGTAAGAGAAAATAATTTTGTTTTCAAATATAAGAAAACGTCTTTTTAATATTTTTTTTCAGATATATGCATTACACAATAGAATTTATAAACATTTACAAAATTTACAAATATTTACTGAAAGATAGCATACGTACTGATACATAATACGAAAATGCTCTAACACGTCCTGTGTCCAGAATGGAACAGGCTTAATTGCTTGTTTCATTTTCTATTGCCTCCTCTCTTTTTCTCTCATTCTCCACCTTCTAAATTTCTTCAGAATTATGTTCCTTATACGCCCAACCCTCGCTATAAGTCGACTCTTTATAGATCTTTCGCTATAACGTTCATTTTAAATTATGCCTCTAAATTTTGAGTTCCATCATAATGTTTCATCAAAAAAAAAAACATTTTTGGAAAAAGATGGCATAATTTCACAAATACTAACTAACTTATTGTTAATTTTATGTTAACTTGATGTTAACCTGATATTAACTTGATGTTATTTCTTTTTCTGAGTTTTTAGAAAACATTCTAAACGTTGCAAGCCATCTTGCTTTTGATGATTTGGAAGAATGTGATTCGGAAGAATGTGATTTGATTGATACTGATACAGAACCTCTTTCAAACGAGGAACTAATCCAGTTAGAAAAGAGCCAGAGGCTGTTATGTGCCAACTAAAAAAAAACATGTCCAATGAATTTATATATTATGAACAGGGAAAAAACATCTTTTTTCAATATGATCACAACGATGAACTCAGCACTAAAGTGTCTATAGTTGTACACTCAGCCATTGAATGTTACAAAACACTGTTCAAAGAAATAGAAAGTAAGACAAAGCAGACATCTTAGCACCAATATTTTCAACTGGGTTAGTTCACAAGACAGGGAAGTAAAGATGGCAGAATGAGATACTTGAGTGATTATTTATGTTCGTCATCATATCTAAACAGCTTCTAAGTATTTTTTTAGTATTTATTAATACATATAAATGTGTGTGTTTCATCTAAAATATATGTCAAGTGGGTGCAATCACAGATACACAAATATACAATGAAATGTCCTAGCAGTGGAATTTAAGAATAACAATAAGAAGAAACAGAAGAATCTCATTTGAATTGTTTCTTCAAGTAGGCTATAATTTATGAGCATAAGAAATTAGAATATTGACAAATTCGCCATAAGTGCTGCAATTTGAAAAGTAAAATAAAAGCTTGTAAAAATCATAACATTATAAAACATTTTAAGAAATCAAAAATACTATAAATAATACCTTTTAGCGTGCCTACAACAGTTCCGTTTTACGCAATTCGATATGTCATAGTTTTGTTTTAAGTGTTATTTCGTATTTTTAATTATTAAAATCTGGACGGTATTATAGTTTACTTTGTTTTTCTAATTATATCACCAAATTTCACTATATTTTGTAATTTAATGTATGGTTTATATTATTTTTTTATGGATTGATTTTGCTGGGTGCTAATAATAACTTTGAAATTATAACATTGGTTGAAAAATACAATGTTGACTCCATCTTAAATCAGTCACAAGATTTTTTTTAAATTTATTAAACAAAATAAATGTTGTATTAAAATAATCTTCATTACAGTTCCTTTATATTGATTATATATATATATATATATATATATATATATATATATATATATATATACTTATAAGACGCATTCGTTGTCTGTCTGTCTGTCTGTTCCCTTATAACTCAAGATCCAGACAAACAAATAACGTGAAATTTGTTACACATAGACATAATTAAATGGGGAAGGTTATAGGACAGGTTTCGTTTCGTATCGATGGGTAGTTTAATTGTAATTATTTTTTTTTTATTTTAGTATTTTACTATATTAAAGTAATCTCGACGGCGCCATAAATAAAATTCCTCTGTGACGTCATTTCCCTATGATCGAATAGAACTTGCGCGCTGGTGCTGTATTGTGCCTTTGTGATGCAAAGAATTGTTGATGTTTTTTCATGCTCTTTGATGTGTACAGTTTGAGGAAGGTAAAGGAATGAAGAAGGATTTTAGAAGAAGTGTGAAACCATAATAATAAGTATATATATATATATATATATATATATATATATATATATATATATATATATAGAGAGAGAGAGAGAGAGAGGGGGGGGAGGGAGAGAGAGGAAAGGAGAGGGTAGGAGGGAGGGGGCGGGAGGGGGAGAGAGGGAGGGAAGGGGGGGTGGACAGGGGGAGAAAAGGAGGGGGAGAGAGGGAGATGGGAGAGGGAGTAGGGGGGAGGGAGCAGGGGGAGAGGCAGAGAGAAAGGAAGGGAGGGAGAGAGGGGTAGGGAGGGAGAGAGGGGGAGGGAGAGAGATAAAAAGTGAGGGAGGCAGGGAGGGAGAGGGAATGAGGGAGGGAGGAAGGGGGAGAGAGGGGGGAGGGAGAGAGGTGGAAAGGGGGAGGGAGGGAGAAAGGAGGGGGGAGAGGGGTTAGGAAGGGAGAGAGAGGGGGGGGAGGGAAGAAGAGAGGGAGAGGATGGGAGAAATGGGAGGAAGAGATAAAGAGAAAGAGGGGGCAGGGAGGTAGAGAGAGGGAAGGAGGAGGGAGGAGGGTGGACGGGGTGAGAGAGGGAGAGGGGAGAGAGGGAGATGGGAGAGGGACGGAGAGAGATTTGAGAGAGGGAGGGAGGGAGAAAGAGAGGGAGGGAGAAAACAGAAGGTAAACAGAAAACCTTATTTTAAACCCGGGCAAAGCCGGGTACTTGCAACTAGTATATATTTATATATATATATATATATATATATATATATATATATATATATATCTATACTTATAAGACGCATTCGTTGTCTGTCTGTCTGTCTGTCTGTTGCCTTATAACTCAAGATATAGACAAACAAATAACGTGAAATTTGTTACACATACACATAATTACATGGGGAAGGTTATAGGACAGGTTTCGTTTCATATCGATGGGTAGTTTAATTGTAATTAATTTTTTTTATTTTAGTATTTTACTATATTAAAGTAATCTTGACGGCGCCATAAATAAAATTTCTCCGTGACGTCATTTCCCTATGATCGAATAGAACTTGCGCGCTGGTGCTGTATTGTGCCTTTGTGATGCAAAGAATTGTTGATGTTTTTTCATGCTCTCTGATGTGTACAGTTTGAGGAAGGTAAAGGAATGAAGAAGGATTTTAGAAGAAGGGTGAAACCATAATAAATAGTATATATATATATATATATATATATATAGAGAGAGAGAGAGAGAGGGGGGGAGGGGGAGAGAGAGGAAAGGAGGGAGGGAGCATGAGAGAGGAAGAGTGGGATGGACAGGGGGAGAAAAGGAGGGAGAGGGAGCAGGAGGGAGATGGGAGAGAGAAAGGAAGGGAGGGAGAGAGGGGGTAGGGAGGGGAGAGAGAGGGGTGGGAGGGAGGGAGAGATAAAGAGTGAGGGGGGCAGGGAGGGAGAGAGATAAAGAGAGAGGGGGCAGGGGGGAGATAGGAAAGGAGGGTAGGAGGGAGGGATGGGAGAGAGGGAGGGAGGTGGGTGGACAGGGGGAGAGAAGGAGGGGGAGAGGGAGATGGGAGAGGGAGCAGGGGGAGAGGGAGAGAGAAAAGAAGGGAGGGAGAGAGGGGTAGGAATGGAGATAGAGGGGAGGGAGGGAAAGCGAGGGTGGGAGAGAGGGAGAGAGAGAAAGAGTGAGGGGGCAGGGAGGGAGGGAGGGGGAATGAGGGAGGGATGAATGGGGAGAGAGATGGGAGAGAGGGTGGGAGAGGGAGGGAGAAAGGGAGGGAGGGAAAGGGAGAGAGGGGGAGGAGGGAGAGGGAGGGAGAGAGGGAGACGGGAGAGGGAGGGAGGGAGAGAGGATGGGAGAAATGGGAGGGAGTGAGAGATAAAGAGAGAGAGGGGGCAGGGAGGGAGAGAGGGGGGAGGAGGAAGGGAGGAAGGTGGAGAGAGGGGGGACGGGGGTGAGAGAAGAAGGGAGGGAGATAGGGAGAGAGAGGGAGATGGGAGAGTTAGAGAGGGAAGGAGAGGGAGGGAGGGAGAAAGGGAGAGAGGGGGGGGGAGAAAACAAAAGGGATGTACCGGAATCCGATTCCGGTTCCTGTTAAGCCGGATTCCGGCAGTTTTAACAAATCCGGTTCCGATTCCGGATCCGGTTAAAATGTGCCGGGTTTAAGCCGGATTTCTTTGTTGTTTGAAATTTGTAAAAAAAAAATTTAGCGCAATATAATTTTGAAATATTTAGCGCTATACAAATAAATTAAAACAATAACTTCCTTTGCTTTTTTAAAACTACAATAACGTCGATCGCTTTTAGTTCTATATGTAAGTACAAATATATTAAAAGGAAGATTTGAATCGTATTTAGTCTAGTAATACGACACCTTATCTTCCGCTACTTTTGATTCCGTGTTTTCTATAAACTATAGTTAGCTATCAAAGTTTAACCTCTTTAAAAAGCAGACAACGATCTATTTTTGGGTGTTTACAGTTTAAAAATAGTTCAATAATTTATTTTTCTGCAAATTTTTTTATTTAGTGGATTTTGTCACGATTTGGATGAAATTCCTCGCATGTTTAGATAAATAATTTGAAGATACATTTTTAATTGAACATTTAAGTGATATTGATTTAGATTTGAAATGCATTTTAATCAGCGTTTTTATGGGAAATAGTCACATAATGGTTTACAGGAAAGTATGAATGAAACAACACGGTTTGGTGACGTCACAATGGAAAACTAAAGAAAAATAAACTATCGGGTGGTTGCAAGTACCCGGCTTTGCCCGGGTTTAAAATAAGGTTTTCTGTTTACCTTTTGTTTTCTCCCTCCCCCTCTCTCCCTCCCCCTCCTTACCCCTCTCTCCCTTTCTCCCTCCCTCCCTCTCCTTCCCTCTCTAACTCTCCCATCTCCCTCTCTCTCCCTATCTCCCTCCCTCCTTCTCTCACTCCCGTCCCCCGTCTCTCCACCTTCCTCCCTTCCTCCTCCCCGCTCTCTCCCTCCCTGCCCCCTCTGTCTCTTTATCTCTCACTCCCTCCCTTTTCTCCCATCCTCTCCCTCCCTACCCCCTCTCTCCCTTCTCCTTTCTCCCTCCCTCTCTCTCCCCCTCTTCCTCTCTCTCTCCCTCCCTCCCTTTCTCCCTCCCTCTCTCCCATCTCGCTCCCCATTCATCCCTCCCTCATTCCCTCTCTCTCCCTCCCTGCCCCCTCACTCTTTCTCTATCTCCCTCTCTCCCACCCTCTCTTTCCCTCCCTCCCCTCCATCTCCCTCCCTACTCCCTCCCTTCTTTTCTCTCTCCCTCTCCCCCTGCTCCCTCTCCCCCTCCTTCCCTCTCCCTCCCTGCCCCCTCTCTCTTTATCTCTCTCCCCCCTCCCTCTCTCTGTACAATTAAACGTCAAATTACGCTTCTTAAATAAACAGAAAACCTTATTTTAATCCCGGGCAAAGTCGGGTACTTGCAGCATGAAAAAAAAACAACAACAGTATTTTTTTTCCCGTCCCTAGCCCTTTCTTCACCGTCCTATCAATTACACATTCACTTGGTGCGTGATTTTTATTTATAGTGAAGGCGACCCCATACCGTGGATACTTTAATATAGTAAAATACTAAAATAATTAATTACAATTAAACTACGCATTGAGATTGTATTAATAATGTTAATAATGTCACAGAAACATTTTAATTAACGTATTTCGGTTTATTAAAGTGCACCTTTAATTTTAATCTTCCGAATAGGTAAATAGATATGACTATTGATTTCATCATGTTTACAATGGGAGTTTCCGGGAGTTACCCCTCTTTTAAAAATGTGTCATAGGGAAATGACGTCACAGAGGAATTTTTATCTATGGCGCCGTCGAGATTACTTTAATATAGTAAAATACTAAAATAAAAATAATTAATTACAATTAAACTACCCATCGGGATGAAACGAAACCTGTCCTATAACCTTCCCCATGTAATTATGTGTATGTGTAACAAATTTCACGTTATTTGTTTGTCTGGATCTTGAGTTATAAGGGAACAGACAGACAGACAACGTATGCGTCTTATAAGTATAGAGATAAATATATATTGGAATTTATTTATTAATAAACATGTTTATTATACTTTCTAAGATATGTGCATTTCTTTGTTTGATTGCAATAGAAATCAAGTTAAATTAGGTACGGCTTGATTAACCCTCTATTACGCAATGTTGCCATATGGCAACATACCGAAATTTTGATTGTTTCGGTTCTACTGGCTTAAATTTTAATGTGTAAGACTGATCTCCCTTGACAATTACGATCTTTTAAACATTTACCATGGAGAGCTCTTCACTTTCACCATTGAGTATTGTCGTAAGAGCACAAGTTAGACGGTCACAGTTGCCGACAAATTTTTTGTTCCAAATCTAGTAAGTACACATCTTATTTTGTATTAAATGTTATCCCTTTATAGTTTAAAAAATAATAAATGTCTTAGTTATGGTTTAAACTTGAATTATATGAGTTTTTATTTAATATTTGACATCATAGTTAGATAAAATATGACAAAAACGGTATGTTGCCAATTGGCAACAGTGCGTCGATGTGGTTTTTTTTTTTCATTGTTGTTTTTTTGTTGCCAAATGGCAACATACAGTATCAAACAAGTTTGTAAGCTAAATTTATGTTGCTGTTTTTATGAAATATCTTTTAGATAGCTAATATTAATGTAAGCCATTTATATTGTTGTCAAATAAAAAAAAAATTGTAAGATTTAGTCTTAGAGTTGAAATAAAATTAAATTTGAATAAATTTTGTACTGGATATGTTTTGTACTGTTTTTTGTTTGGATTTTCTTTTCATTTTTTTTTCTAGAATTCAAACAATAATGAAGTAATGGATCATGATTTTATGGAAAGAAATAAAAATGTTCATGCTATTCCTGATGAGTCAGATGATAGTGAGCTATCTAGAGACGATGAGGACATAGATGAAACTTTGCTGCAAAACGCAAGTGATCAAGGTATGTTTACATATTTTACATATATAATTTTATTATTATATATATATTCTTTTATATCTTGATAGAAACAAACATTAACAAGACTAAATTTAAATATAAAAAATAAATATATTTAATTTTGATCTTATCAGATTCATACAGTGAAACCAATGAAAATCCTGCCGTCCGACCACAGGCAAGTTCATCTGGAAAAATTTGCTTTGGCTCTAAAGAGAGGTTGCAGACATTGTTCCTTCGGAGCTCGTTTTCACTGGACAGGTGCCTGACTTAAATGATCCACAAACCCTAAAGACTGTTTTAGGGAGATTATTGATGAACAAATTATGGATCATTTGGTTTCATTATCTAACTTATACAGCGCCCAGATAGATATAAATCAACCATTTAATTTATTGGCGTCCTTTTCATGATGAGTTTTGTTCAAATGCCTAATGCCAGGCACTGCAGAGAAGTGGAGGAAACAGTGGATCATGTGCTTTTTGAGTGCCCCGGGCTGTCGGACCACAGGGTGGACACGTGGGGTAGCTTCATTGCCATCAGACTTTATGGCAGTCTCCAGATGTTGAGAGACATACTTGCTATGTCCCACTGGCTCTAAGAGACTAATGGCAAAGTTACAAGTCTAATGCCCAATGGAAAATTGAGCATTGATAAACAGAGTGCAACTTTCAAAGATCGGTCTTCGTAAAATAGTACCACCCAAAAAAAAAGGGGGCTATAAAATGTTTGTATGTTGCTCAGTTACTGGAAGGTATATAATTTTGAATCTTATAGCTGTAAAATACAACAGTTCCACCAGCCATAAGCTTAAACATGCATGTTACTTTCTTTATTATCTTGCCTACTTCTGTTTCCATTACATATTTTCTCTTTATTGTTGTAAAAGGCTTATAAAATATTTTTTTTTTTAAATATTACTTTCTTAATATCTTATTATTTAATAGTATCAATGTATTGATGATATGTATGAGTATTTTGCATTAAAAAATCACTATTTCAATAATATCTGTTATGATATTTCTTTTATTCAGTTAAGATTTTTCTTAACCATTTAGACGCACTGTTGCCATATGGCAACATACCATTAAAACCATTATAGTTTAAAAAAAGTTTTTATTCTTTCATATAATGTTTATATAACCTCAATACTTATAAAAAATGCAGTCTGATAATTTTTTCCCATAAAAACCTAAAATGGTGTAAAGCGAAGAACCTGTTATTTTGACAGAGTTATCTTTCTTAACTTAAGCTTGGGGAAGGGGTTTTAGTCACAGTCTTCAAGATCTAAATTGTTAATACTGTTTTTTGCTATCTAGAATTTGAAAACTAAATTTTTATTCTATTTTTCATTCTTATATCTTTTTTATGTTAGGCGACAAATTACTACTTCGTTCGAAAAAATTACTATTTAATTCGGTAAAATCCGGTTCCTGTTCCGATTCCGGCAGGATTCAAATATTAAATCCGATTCCGGTTTCGATCCTGCAGGATCTAAAAATTACAATCCGGTACAGCCCTAATATATATATATATATACACTTTATCGAAACAAATTTCTTTAAATTAAGTCATTTATTAACGCAACTCTTTCATTATGACACTCTAACAGTTCAAGCATTAGTTCTACGTCTTGAAAATTTACCACGTGCCTAAATTAAAACATCAAAATATTCTGGAGTTTGAATGTCTTCCAAATAGATTCATTGGAATGCTGCAGCATAAATAAATAACTGAGATTAAGATTTATTTCAATTTTCATTTTTGTGTTATTTTTTACTGTTAAATACACATTTGGAATAAAATGGAATGTTTAGGCCCTCTATATTACATTTGGAATAAAATGGAATGTTTAGGCCCTCTATATTACATTTGGAATAAAATGAAATGTTTAGGCCCTCTATATTACATATGGAATGTTTAGGCCCGCTATATTACATTTGGAATAAAATTATTTCCCAAGATAGTCCAGGTGAATTCTAGTAAATGATAAACAACATTTAGCCGATAGATGCATTTGAAGTCCCAAATAATGCAGTCAAATATTCCGCTGTTTAATTCATCAAGATGGAAATTCAAAGAATATAAACTACATATATTGATATTTAGATAGAGGCTACTTGTGTAAGATACAGACTGGTCAGTACCTACCTGCCTGCAGAGTCTGGTCATTACCTACCTGAAGAGTTTGGTCATTACCTACCTGAAGAGTCTGGTCAGTACCTACCTGAAGAGACAATTCCTGAGCAATGAAAGAATCGATATCTGCCAAGGGAAAAGCACAAAGTACGTTAATTCTATCTTTTTGTGTTGACATTGATGAATTATTTGGTATGCTGCCAAAAGCTGCAATCAATCCTTCAACAGTTTCATAACCTTTTGAAGATAAAATTCCCACCTTGGCCAATGCGATGGAAGTCACAATGTTGTAGACTGTACTCTGTAAGAAAGGGTTATATTGTACTCTGTAAGAAAGGGTTAGGGTTATATTGTACTCTGTAAGAAAGGGTTATATTGTCTTTGTAAGAAAGGGCTATATTGTACTCTGTAAGAAAGGGTTATATTGTACTCTGTATGAAAGGGTTATATTGTACTCTGTGCTTTAATTATTATAGTTCTGTGAAGCCCCTATCATAAATGGGTTAGTTTGCACTGTCTACATTGTGTATGGCGCTACTCAGACTCAACCCCTATACTGATTTTTTAAATGTCGATTTAATAAGTCATCTAATTCTTAAATATAATCCTAATTGGCCCCAGCAAGACATAATACCAATTCATAATTCTAAGATTTCTGTATCATTTCTCAAAATAAATCATACTTAAACATAAAAAAATAAAAATTCAATTAGGACATATGGATAAATTACAAATAATAAAGGTTTTGAACTATAGATTACTTCTGTCAATATCCACAAAGAAGTAAAGAACAGTAAATTGTTAATATGATATACTCGTAAAATTATTTTAAAATTATGTATAGTGTAGTATTGTAGATATTCGCGTATAAGTCAAACAAATTTATGCCTTTAAATTCACTGGAAAAACAGGGTCGACTTATCCCCTGGCAACACCATGTTCCACAAAATTTGGGTCACGACATTGTATAAAACACCACAAGGCAACGCAGGCAATGGCGGAAACCGGAAACATAGACTCAACATTCATTTGACGCACGCGTTTAGTAGCTCTTCATTAAATTTGCATTGAATTGTTTCTGTACTTAATAAGCAAATCTTATTTTCTAATAGCAGCTAGACTTCTAATCTAAATAAGGCAAATGGACTGGATAGTTCAGCTGGTAGAGAGAGCTTGCAATGCGATCGTGAAGGTTGGATTCCGGTTCTTATCGGTTTATGCCTAGTGCATGAAGATAAAGCGCGTTAACAAATGCAAAATTTGATAAAATTATGGTAAAAGCTCAGCGGTATAAGTATGACATTTAAAGAGTATAATAGTTGTCAATTTCTACTCTCGACTTATGCGCTGGTCATAACAAATTTCTTAATTATTAGCTTAAAAATCCTCCCGACTTATCTGCGAGGTCGACTCACACGCGAGTACCTACGTCATCGGTTTATAATTGTTCTTCAACTTCTGTTATTAAAATTGGGTTAAGTACTCACAGCAACTATATATTGTTATTTTTTGTGTAAAAAAAAAGATGATAGAATCATGTCGAAGATCAAATTTATTACCTGGAGTTAAAGAAAATGTAAATTTAAAAAAAATTAAATTTAGATGATATTAACAGTCATAATTGTGCTTATGGCATTTATTTGAAAATGAGTAGATATTTCACTTTAATTTTTTACTTTTTAAATAAAAACATATTTGATGATATTAAATAGTTCAGTTAGTGTGTGTGTGTGAAGTCCCTGTAAGGATGAGATGAAATTTCTTACATCATATAAACCAATAATGGGACGGTTTGTAATGGTGTCCTTCTTTCATCCCCACCATAGCCGATAGTGCAATGGCCATGGAGGCACCACGGGAGATATATCGGGAACTTGAGCCAAAACCTGAAAAATTTCCTTGATCCTCACCGGGGATCGAACCAGGTACCTTCAGGTCGACAGTCGAGCGCTCTAACGCACGACCATCCGCCCCCTTTTTATGTTATTGTAGAATATTGATTTTGCTTAACTGTGATATAACGTTATTGATTTTATGTAAATTTGAATTTTGTATGATTTTTTTTAGTTTGTATAATGTTTAAATATACCTAAATCCTTTTTGTGGATTGGCTAGATTTTTATAAATAAGCAGTGAAAAAATGCAAATTTTCATTTTTTTACCTCCCTTTTAAATTTTACAAAAGGTTGTGTTATCCTATATTTGACCCCAAAAATCATAGATCTCCAGTTTCTAAAAGTTCTTGAAAACATTGAGTATTATATTTACACAAGCTGTATCCTGCAAAACAACCTAATCCATTGCTAACGCTCAACAACCTAGCCTGTGCTAACAGCCTAAGCCAGTGCTAACAACCTTAGCCAGTGCTAACGATCAAAAACCTAAGCCAGTGCTAACAACCTAAGTCAGTGCTGACAACCTAAGCCAGTGCTAAAAACCTAATCCATTGCTAACAACCTAAGCCAGTGCTAACTACCTAGACCAGTGCTAACGCTCAATAACCTAGCCTGTGCTAACAGCCTAAGCCAGTGCTAACAACCTAAGCCAGTGCTAACGATCAACAACCTAAGGGCTATAACTAGAAAAATGTAACATGCTAGAGTAAGACAACTGTTACGAGTAGGAGTTTGAAATAAAACGTGTGTAAATAAGCTTTGAGGAATGAGTCAGTCATAGATCTTCCTTCAATCTACAATGGATTTAAATATTTTTATCATAGAAAATGTTTTATTAGAATGCACTACAGTTACAAAAATAATTCATCGAATCATAAAAATATGTATATAAATTATTACTGCCAAAAAAAAAGCATATTAAATAAATCTTGACATAAATTGATAAATTGATATACATAAATAAATAAATAATCTATAGATCTAGTCTAGATGGGCATATTGTTTTATTAGCAATGAGAAAAACTGATTTCAACAAGCGGCAAACATGGACATAGTTGAACACATTAATGGCGGGAATTAGAAACAAGATTATTAGGTCACGACAAACATGGACATAGTTGAAAACATTAATGGTGGGAATTAGAAACAAGATTATTAGGTCACGACAAACATGGACATAGTTGAAAACATTAATGGTGGGAATTAGAAACAAGATTATTAGGTCACGACAAACATGGACATAGTTGAACACATTAATGGCGGGAATTAGAAACAAGATTATTAGGTCACGACAAACATGGACATAGTTGAACACATTAATGGCGGGAATCAGAAACAAATAATTACCTTTATAAGGCTCCATTCCTTCAAATTGTATTTATTGGTATTAGAAATGTTTTAAGTGTCATCACTTTACCAACGCCGAGTATAATGTTAGTTTATAGATAAACAGACAGACAAAAAGATAGAAAGACATATTAGATAAATAGACAGATAAGATAGATTAGATAGATAAACAGATTAGATAGATAGATAGATAGATAGATAGATAGATAGATAGATAGATAGATAGATAGATAGATAGATAGATAGATAGATAGATAGAAAGATAAGTTGACGTATCACGGAGAGCGCGGGATATGAGCGTGGAATCACAAGATACCACGAGTCGATCGAGAGCTTGGCTAGAGCTATCCAGTCACAGGTGTCGTGCAGTCGTCCCAAAGCTTTTTCTCGACGCGTACCGGTAAACTGGGGACTGGGAGGATGATTATTTATATTTGAAATTGTTTTGATTTATAATGCCACTGCCTCTATACGTCGCTCAGCTCCCGGTTAACCTCTCATTCATGGAATGTCGCACCATTCTTTCCGAAATACACAGAGGAAAGAAAGGTGAGAGGAAATAATTTAATGTCTCTTGGGCGGCCCAGCACCATTTGATCCACGGACCAGTACCGGTCCGCGGCCCGGGGACCACTGATTTAGTGTTCACGTATGTTAGTCCTGGCGTGTCACAAAATCGACGAGAATACAAACTTGTCATAATGAATCATTGGGGATCTTTCTATTTTCTTTGGTTTGGACCTTATTTAATTTTGATGTAAAAGAGAAATCAAGACATATCTGTATTTTTACTACTTCATGGTCATTACACATAGCAAGCTTCATGTCATTTGAAATAGTTTACACAGATATCATCAAAGTTTGAAATTGTAACTTTAAAAGTTGATAAAATAAATAATATTTGATCTATTCTGTATGGGCAGATAATTTACAATAGAACTTTGTAGATTTCATTTCTTTTCCTTATTATTTATGCAATGCACGCATTTTTTAGTTTATTTATAAAGTTCGTTTAATTCGTAGGCAATTAATCCTATATCATCAAATTATATCAGAAAATGGCAAAGTTATTAGTGTTTGTTTTAATGTTAAATGAAATAAATAATCCAAAACAGTGTCTATTGTTTTTAAGTTACTTTATAGAGAATATTCAGATAAACAAAAAGAGCATTTTTTTTGAGAGCTCATATTTGTAGATTAAGTTTAAATTATAAGTTTGCTAACAATCTACAAATAAATGAGAAGAAATCAGTGATTAAATGAGGGTCTCAAAAAAGTACGTAATCATTTGATGTATTGGGTAAAAACCTACGATCAGTCTAACTAAATTTAAAATTCTGACATGAGATTAATCAAAATAAAATAAACATCATTAAACGGAAATAACATTAGTATCATCTGATCGCAACGAAACAAACTAGATGAGATATTGGTCTCAGTAAATCAATGGCTAATGGCCTAAATGTGTCTGTACTCAAAGACTGGCATTTCTATCTCATGTTTGCCTTAAAATAATAGTAAAAGCATAAAGAAGTCGCTCACGCGTTGTTGTTCTTTTTCTTAATTTTTACACCCCCCTCTTCCACCTTTCCCCACCCGATCACATTTTTGACACTTCACATCTTCTCTCCCCACAAAGATTATGTTACTTATAGCTTAACGAACCACCATAAACCCTCTGTACCAAATAACAAAGTTGACATGAAGTTCCACAGTTTCAAACTCATGGAACCTGTCAATCAATCTCGTGGCACGTGTATGCAGATGTTCACTAATTGTATCATTCAGATGTTCACTAATTGTATCATTCAGATATTCACTAATTGTATCATTCAGGGTCAGAAAATAAAATTAAGAAAAGACAATCCTATTATTTCCATGTCATCTAATATCTATGATTTTAATGTACGAGTGACAGTTCCTGCGTTCGAATAATGTTTTCCTCTGTTTTCCTCACATTTTTATGGTCTAATTCTATTTATAGAATTAGGTGATTTT
This sequence comes from Bulinus truncatus, assembly GCA_021962125.1. Classification (NCBI taxonomy): domain Eukaryota; kingdom Metazoa; phylum Mollusca; class Gastropoda; family Planorbidae; genus Bulinus; species Bulinus truncatus. Next base: position 2,690,673 of record JAGDYQ010000069.1, read on the forward strand.
TTACCCGCAACTCTGTAATAACACCACTTGAGTAAAAATTTATGCATTTAGGTGTTGGTGTTCAAAAATTAAATATCATTATCTTTTAACACATTAATCACGGCCACGCGTTTCTGGCAATCAGCAGCCATAATTAAAAACATTTTGATTTTTTTGCTGTCCAATGGAAATTTCTCAATGATAAAGGGGAAATGAATACATTATTTTTGGGGGCATGACATTGATTTTGTTTATCTCCCTTAATTTTTCTTACGACATGAATAATTAGTAATAGGCTAATAAATGAAATTCATTGTATAATCTTATGCAATGTGCATTAATTAAGTAAAATTTAAAAAAAAAACCTACATTATGTTTACATTGTAGTCTCAAGTGAACTAGTTGAAATATTTGAGAAGAATTCATTGGTACTCTGTTGAGTTTTGTAATTCCTGATGAATTCCGGGATGTCTCAACTGTCACGTAATATGAGAATTGTTTCCATAAAAATGACATTTTAAAATTTACCTCACACTGTGAGGCTTCGGCCATTCTGATATTTGAAGGGTTAGAATTTTTATAAAATTCAAATTTTATGTTGAACTTCAGATCTTCGTATGTAATGTGACGTATGGAAACATTATATGATGACTGAAGGTATCCAGCTACCATCAGTCTTGCTCTGATAGTATCTTCCTGGTCATTACTTCTTTGACTTGTGTTCACATTTAACTTGTGCTCTTCATATTTGCTAGATTGCAGGAGACTATTTTGACAGAAATAGTTTGGTCTGCAGGTATCGACGTGGTTCTCAAATTCTAGCATCGAATTACCCGGATATGAATTGACCAACTGCGTGATAACTATTTTATCTTCATGACCTGCCACTGTCTGAGCAATGTGGTCACCATCGTCATTGACCAGACATGTCCAGCTGGTCAAGTCATTTAGACGATGTAACGTACAAGTTCCATTATAAGCTGACCCACAAACAAGAAGCAGGCCAAGTTCCTGGATGACCTGTAAAACGTGAACAACGTTGTCACAGGGGGCCGGCCTCGGACGACAGTTCCAGTTTTCGAGCACTGGACCAATGGACAAGTTGAAATGTTCAATTTGAAATTTGTTGGATATTTGAGCAATAAAGTTGGCGCCACCGACGTAGATATTGAAAGATTCATCGTGAACTATCCTAGTGATGTTACCACCTAGCTCTAAATTGTCAACATTGTGTTCTGAGGATAAAGTAAATTTAACTGTTGCCATTAGATAAATGTTTACCATCAATACACATTTCAATGTCATTTTGCCAAAATTTGAAATATCCCATCAAGTTGATTTTAAAGAAATTGTGTTAATGTTAACAACACTGGCGATAAAAGTTTTTCTTCTCAACAAAATTCAAGACAATCCAATTCAAATTTAATTCATAAAAAGTTTTTTTTTTTTCAATTAATTCAAAGAGGAAATCACTGACACCAAAATTTAAAACTCAGAGTGTGTTACCACTGATTAGAGAAATATTTTAACACTAGACCAGTACACCAGATAAGAAGTTCAAGTTGAGAACTAATAGAGTTTGTTGTCTACTGATACAGGATGTACACGCCACTTAAGTAGTCTACAATGTCTACACTCTCTACACTATTTCAAGTTAGATTTATAGTAAATGTATATACTTAGACCATTTCATCTAACTGTACACACCATTGAATGTCATATATAATAAATGTATATACTTGGACCATGGTCATCTAACTGGTCACGGTCATGACTGTCATTATAAACAAATACAAACGTGTACAAACAGTTGTAACACAAGATGTTAGTGTGGTTGTGAGGCCAGCTGTAACACATTGTGGAGGTGTAGATGTGTGTAACACACAGGGTAGGTGTGGTTTTGAGGCCAGATGTAACACATTGTTTAGATGTGGTTGTGAGGCCAGTTTTAACACGCTGTTTATGTGTGGTTGTGTGGCCAGTTGTAACACATTGTGTAGGTGTGGTTGTGAGGCCAGCTGTTACACATTGTATAGATGTAGCTGTGTGACCAGTTGTAACACACAGGGTAGGTGTGGTTGTGAAGCCAGCTGTAACACATTGTGTAGGTGTAGCTGTTTGACCAGTTGTAACACATTGTGTAGGTGTGGTTGTGAGGCAAGCTGTAACACATTGTTTAGGTGTGGTTGTGATGCCAGATGTAACACATTGTGTAGATGTGGTTGTGAGGCCAGTTATAACACGCTGTTTAGGTGTGGTTGTCAGGCCAGTTGTAACACATTGTGTAGGTGTAGCTGTATGACCAGTTGTAACACACAGGGTAGGTGTGGTTGTGAGGCCAGTTGTAACACGCTGTGAAGGTGTGGTTGTGAGGCCAGTAATAACACACAGGGTATTGTGGCTGTGTGACCAGTTGTAACTCATTGTGTAGGTGTGGCTGTGAGGCCAGTAGTAAAACACAGTGTACGTGTGGTTGTGTGGCCCGTTGTAACACATTGTTTAGGTGTGACTGTGTGACCAGATGTAACACATTGTTTAGGTGTGGTTGTGTGGCTAGTTGTAAAATATTGTTTAGGTGTGGTTGTGATGCCAGATGTAACACATTGTTTAGGTGTGGTTGTGTGGCCAGTTGTAACATATTGTTTAGGTGTGGTTGTGTGACCAGTTGTAACATATTGTTTAGGTGTGGTTGTGTGGCCAGATGTAACATATTGTTTAGGTGTGGCTGTGTGACCAGTTGTAACACGCTGTGTAGATGAAAAGTGTACTTAAGACCATCTCGAGTGGATCTTGCTGCAAACAATAAATGTTGTTTACAAGCGCTGTGATTCATTCATTAATAATGAATATACTTTATATTTAATACTATATTTGTGACTGCGTAAAAAGAAACCAGGCCTACATACTACAATAAGCCTAAATACTAGAATAGGCCTGCATACTACAATAGGACTACATACTGCAATAGGTCTACATACTACAATAGGCCTTCATACTACAATAGGCCTTCATACTACAATAGGTCTACATACTGCAATAGGTCTACATACTACAATAGGCCTTCATACTACAAGAGGTCTACATACTACAGTAGGCCTTCATACTACAATAGGCCTTCATACTACAATAGGTCTTCATACTGCAATAGGTCTACATAATACAATAGGCCTTCATACTACAATAGGTCTACATACTACAATAGGCCTTCATACTACAATAGGCCTTCATACTACAATAGGTCTACATACTACAATAGGTCTACATACTACAATAGGCCTTCATACTACAATAGGTCTTCATACTACAATAAACCATTTTGCCGGAAAGTGTAGAACGGCTGTGAACGAGATCTAGGTGCAAGGGTCTGAGGATATGAAAGAAGACAAGAGGCTGTGTGCTGTGTCAAGCCTGAACAGTCTATTGACTGCCGATTTGAGGTCAATAACCGTGAAGTAATATTGAATAAGACGAGGAATGTGATGGACCAGACAGTGATGATGAGTGTATGAGTGATTATTATGAATCTTGAATTTTGTTTCTTTGTAAATTTTCTTTCTTTATAACTTGTTTCTCTAATAAAATATTTTTTTCAAAACTTCACAGTCCAAAATTGGGTAGGGGGGGGGGAATTGCATTTGACGTTCGATACCATGACATGAGATTATGTACTTAATATTTAATGTAAAAAATAATTTTGGGGGGGGGGGCTCTCCTCAAGCTGGGGCTTTGCGGAATCCCCTCACCCCACCCTCGGTACGCCTCTGTGTTCAGCTTTGATACATATTTTTTAACATAATTTTGTTTTTTTTTAAGTTATGAAATAATTAAAAATCTAATTAGTTGTTGTTTCTTTTTCTTACAACATCCTAAAAGATAAATTATTTCAAACAAAAATTCAAAGAGATCTAATTAGTAACTTTTCATTAAAACAACTAAAAGGATACATTCTGAAAAAAAACAATAAAAAAATGTCAAAGAGAGTTATCGAACCTGGATAGTCAGAATAAAAAAAAACCCAAGTGCTTAACCATTCAGCCACCACGTCACACAATCATATTGTTCCCCGCAAAGCCTTTTTCATCCAGTGCTGAACCTAGGGATTTGGGGGCCCGGGGGCTTGGCCTCTTTTGGGGCCCCTGCATTTTGACGTTTGATACTATGACATGAGATTATGTACTTGATATTTAATGTCAAAAATATTTTTGGGGGCTCCCCTCAACTTTAAATTGTGGATTCCATTTTAATGTCATTTTGAAATAATTATCATAAATAGCAGATAGAGACAATCAAACGGCAGCATAAATAAAGTTTATATTATTGAATCATTTATTTACATAGTTTGTAACTACCGTATTGCCAACTTTATCAACATTTATAAATGTGACTATCAATACTGTCAACTTTATCAACATTTATAAATGTGAGTATCAATACATCCAACTTTATCAACATTTATAAATGTGAGTATCAATACATCCAACTTTATCAACATTTATAAATGTCACTATCAATACTTCCAACTTTATCAACATTTATAAATGTCACTATCAATACTTCCAACTTTATCAACATTTATAAATGTCACTATCAATACTTCCAACTTTATCAACATTTATAAATGTCACTATCAATACTTCCAACTTTATCAACATTTATTCATTAAATTACACACTTTGTGACTATTTACACTAGCACCTGTACGAACATTTATTAATTAAATTACACCCTAAGTGAATATCTGTACTACCACCTTTACCAACATTCAAGTGTCTGGGAATACCTCCACTACGTGAAATATTAATGAAGGCAGAAGAACTCAGTTTGGGACACAACTGAAATGCTAAGCAACTTATGATTATAGCTTTCTCCCAAATTGACCGTTGTCTCTATTCAAGTCCAGCTATTTCTCTCTTGTGGGCTGGTAATTAGAAACAGAGAATGTTTCACCGTCAGTTTGAATCAATAGCGATCAGTCAGATGAGGAGAACACAGTACTCCTTGGCTCACCATACACTGTACTTCATGGCTCACCCTACACTGTACTCCCTGGACACCATCATTGCACACCAAATATTGAACACAATTAAATTAGCTGAACAGAAATATATGTGTCTCTTGATAGAAGTAACAGTGCATGTATCCATTGTATTTTATTTAATTAATCCCAACCTGATCAATACACACAGTACTTTAGATACATTTTATCAAGTTAAATATAAATACCAGTGGTACATTACTTCACCATACATTACTTGTGATATATAACTTGTGGTACATTGCTCCAACTATACGTATACTTAATTTGTTTAAACAAAGCCTAAAAATAAAATAGAAAATAAAACTGTTTTTTATTAAAATTAAGTAAAGCAAAAATATTCCTTGGATAATAAAATAACATTTAGAAATAATATAATTACATCTAGAAATAATAAAATTACATAAATAAATAATACAATTACATTTAGAAATAAAACAATTACTTAAAGAAATAATACAATTATAGAAATAATATAATTACTTAAAGAAATAATACAATTATAGAAATAATACAATTACTTAAAGAAATAATACAATTACTTAAAGAAATTATACAATTACTTAAAGAAATTATACAATTTCTTAAAGAAATAATACAATTGCTTATAGAAATTTAAATTAAAGTGTGATCACCAATACAGATTATTTATTGCATTAGTTTATTGTTCAGTTTATCCACTGTCGAACTGAGAGTCCTGGGTTTAATCATTGGTGAGAAACAAAGGAGTTTGTCAAAGTCTTAGTGAAAGTTGGTTGAAAACCCAAATGTCATCCCAACATTAAATGTGTTGAAGTCCCAAATATCATCCTAACATTAAATGTGTTGAAGTCCCAAATACCAACACATTATTAAATGTGTTGAAGTCCCAAATATCAACCCAACATTAAATGTGTTGAAGTCCCAAATGTCATCCCAACATTAAATGTGTTGAAGTCACAAATGTCATCCCAACATTAAATGTGTTGAAGTCCCAAATATCATCCCAACATTAAATGTGTTGAAGTCCCAAATGTCATCCAAACATTAAATGTGTTGAAGTCCCAAATGTCATCCTAACATTAAATGTGTTGAAGTCCCAAATGTCATCTTAACATTAAATGTGTTGAAGTCCCAAATGTCAACCTATTATTAAATGTGTTGAAGTCCCAAATATCAACCCAACATTAAATGTGTTGAAGTCCCAAAGTCACCCTAACATTAAATGTGTTGAAGTCCCTAATGTCATCTTAACATTAAATGTGTTGAAGTCCCAAATGTCATCCTAACATTAAATGTGTTGAAGTCCCAAATGTCATCTTAACATTAAATGTGTTGAAGTCCCAAATGTCAACCCATTATTAAATGTGTTGAAGTCCCAAATATCAACCCAACATTAAATGTGTTGAAGTCCCACATGTCATCGTACATTAAATGTGTTGAAGTTCCTAATGTCATCCTAACATTAAATGTGTTGAAGTCCCAAATGTCATCCTAACATTAAATGTGTTAAAGTCCCTAATTTCATCCTAACATTAAATGTGTTGAAGTCTTAAATGTCGTCCCAACATAAAATGTGTTGATTTCCCAAATGTCATCCCAACATTAAATGTGTTGAACTCCCAAATGTCATCCCAACATTAAATCTGTTGAAGTCCCAAATATCAACCCAACATTAAATGTGTTGAAGTCCCACATGTCATCCTAACATTAAATGTGTGAAGTTCCAAATGTCAAACCATTATTAAATGTGTTGAAGTCCCAAATATCAACCCAAAATTAAATGTGTTGAAGTCCCAAATGTCATCCTAACATTAAATGTGTTAAAGTCCCAAATGTCAACCCATTATTAAATCTGTTGAAGTCTCAAATATCAACCCAAAATTAATTGTGTTGAAGTCCCACATGTCATCCTACATGAAATGTGTTGAAGTCTCAAATGTCATCCTAACATTAAATGTGTTGAAGTCCCAAATGTCATCCTAACATTAAATGTGTTGAAGTCCCAAATGTCAACCCATAATTAAATTTGTTGAGGTCTTAAATATCAACCCAACATTAAATGTGTTGAAGTCCCACATGTCATCCTAACATTAAATGTGTTAAAGTCCCAAATGTCAACACAAAATTAAATGTGTTGAAGTCCCAAATGTCATCCTAACATTAAATGTGTTGAAGTCCCTAATGTCATCCTAACATTAAATATGTTGAAGTCCCAATTGTCATCCTTACATTAAATGTGTTGAAGTCTCAAATGTCATCTTAACATTAAATGTGTTGAAGTCCCAAATGTCAACCCATTATTAAATGTGTTGAGGTCCCAAATGTCACCTTAACATTAAATGTGTTGAAGTCCCTAATGTCATCCTAACATTAAATGTGTTGAAGTTCCAAATGTCATCCTAACATTAAATGTGTTGAAGTCCCAAATGTCATCTTAACAATAAATGTGTTGAAGTCCCAAATGTCAACCCATTATTAAATGTGTTGAAGTCCCAAATATCAACCCAACATTAAAGGTGTTGAAGTCCCTAATGTCATCCAAACATTAAATGTGTTGAAGTCCCAAATGTCATCTTAACATTAAATGTGTTGAAGTCCCAAATGTCAACCCATTATTAAATGTGTTGAAGTCCCAAATATCAACCCAACATTAAATGTGTTGAAGTCCCAAATGTCATCCTAACATTAAATGTGTTGAAGTCCCAAATGTCATCCTAACATTAAATGTGTTGAAGTCCCAAACGTCAACCCATAATTAAATCTGTTGAAGTCTTAAATATCAACCCAACATTAAATGTGTTGAAGTCCCAAATGTCAACCCATTAATAAATGTGTTGAAGTCCCAAATGTCACCTTAACATTAAATGTGTTGAAGTCCCACATGTCATCCTAACATTAAATGTGTTGAAGTCCCTAATGTCATCCTAACATTAAATGTGTTAAAGTCCCAAATGTCATCTTAACAATAAATGTGTTGAAGTCCCAAATGTCAACCCATTATTTAATCTGTTGAAGTCTCAAATATCAACCAAACATTAAATGTGTTGAAGTCCCAAATGTCATCCTAACATTAAATGTGTTAAAGTCCCAAATGTCATTCCAACATTAAATGTGTTGAAATCCCAAAATGTCATTTTAACAATAAATGTGTTGAAGTCCCAAATGTCACCTTAACATTAAATGTGTTGAAGTCCCACATGTCATCCTAACATTAAATGTGTTGAAGTCCCTAATGTCATCCTAACATAAAATGTGTTGAAGTCCCTAATGTCATTCTAACATTAAATGTGTTGAAGTTCCAAATGTCATCCTAACATTAAATGTGTTGAAGTCCCAATGTCATCTTAACAATAAATGTGTTGAAGTCCCAAATGTCAACCCATTATTAAATGTGTTGAAGTCCCAAATATCAACCCAACATTAAAGGTGTTGAAGTCCCTAATGTCATCCAAACATTAAATGTGTTGAAGTCCCAAATGTCAACCCATTATTAAATGTGTTGAAGTCCCAATTATCAACCCAACATTAAATGTGTTGAAGTCCCAAATGTCATCCTAACAATAAATGTGTTGAAGTCCCAAATGTCATCCTAACATTAAATGTGTTGAAGTCCCAAACGTCAACCCATAATTAAATCTGTTGAAGTCTTAAATATCAACCCAACATTAAATGTGTTGAAGTCCCACATGTCATCCTAACATTAAATATGTTGAAGTCCCAATTGTCATCCTTACATTAAATGTGTTGAAGTCTCAAATGTCATCTTAACTTTAAATGTGTTGAAGTCCCAAATGTCAACCCATTATTAAATGTGTTGAAGTCCCAAATGTCACCTTAACATTAAATGTGTTGAAGTCCCACATGTCATCCTAACATTAAATGTGTTGAAGTCCCTAATGTCATCCTAACATTAAATGTGTTAAAGTCCCAAATGTCATCTTAACAATAAATGTGTTGAAGTCCCAAATGTCAACCCATTATTTAATCTGTTGAAGTCTCAAATATCAACCCAACATTAAATGTGTTGAAGTCCCAAATGTCATCCTAACATTAAATGTGTTAAAGTCCCAAATGTCAACACAAAATAAAATGTGTTAAAGTCCCAAATGTCATCCCAACATTAAATGTGTTGAAATCCCAAAATGCCATTTTAACAATAAATGTGTTGAAGTCCCAAATGTCACCTTAACATTAAATGTGTTGAAGTTCCACATGTCATCCTAACATTAAATGTGTTGAAGTCCCACATGTCATCCTAACATTAAATGTGTTGAAGTCCCTAATGTCATCCTAACATAAAATGTGTTGAAGTCCCTAATGTCATCCTAACATTAAATGTGTTGAAGTCCCAAATGTCATCCTAACATTAAATGTGTTGAAGTCCCAAATGTCATCTTAACAATAAATGTGTTGAAGTCCCAAATGTCAACCCATTATTAAATGTGTTGAAGTCCCAAATATCAACCCAACATTAAAGGTGTTGAAGTCCCTAATGTCATCCAAACATTAAATGTGTTGAAGTCCCAAATGTCATCTTAACATTAAATGTGTTGAAGTCCCAAATGTCAACCCATTATTAAATGTGTTGAAGTCCCAATTATCAACCCAACATTAAATGTGTTGAAGTCCCAAATGTCATCATAACAATAAATGTGTTGAAGTCCCAAATGTCATCCTAACATTAAATGTGTTGAAGTCCCAAACGTCAACCCATAATTAAATCTGTTGAAGTCTTAAATATCAACCCAACATTAAATGTGTTGAAGTCCCACATGTCATCCTAACATTAAATATGTTGAAGTCCCAATTGTCATCCTTACATTAAATGTGTTGAAGTCTCAAATGTCATCTTAACATTAAATGTGTTGAAGTCCCAAATGTCAACCCATTATTAAATGTGTTGAAGTCCCAAATGTCACCTTAACATTAAATGTGTTGAAGTCCCACATGTCATCCTAACATTAAATGTGTTGAAGTCCCTAATGTCATCCTAACATTAAATGTGTTAAAGTCCCAAATGTCATCTTAACAATAAATGTGTTGAAGTCCCAAATGTCAACCCATTATTTAATCTGTTGAAGTCTCAAATATCAACCAAACATTAAATGTGTTGAAGTCCCAAATGTCATCCTAACATTAAATGTGTTAAAGTCCCAAATGTCAACACAAAATAAAATGTGTTGAAGTCCCACATGTCATCCTAACATTAAATGTGTTGAAGTCCCTAATGTCATCCTAACATTAAATGTGTTAAAGTCCCAAATGTCATCTTAACAATAAATGTGTTGAAGTCCCAAATGTCAACCCATTATTTAATCTGTTGAAGTCTCAAATATCAACCACAACATTAAATGTGTTGAAGTCCCAAATGTCATCCTAACATTAAATGTGTTAAAGTCCCAAATGTCAACACAAAATAAAATGTGTTAAAGTCCCAAATGTCATCCCAACATTAAATGTGTTGAAATCCCAAAATGTCATTTTAACAATAAATGTGTTGAAGTCCCAAATGTCACCTTAACATTAAATGTGTTGAAGTCACACATGTCATCCTAACATTAAATGTGTTAAAGTCCTACATGTCATCCTAACATTAAATGTGTTGAAGTCCCTAATGTCATCCTAACATAAAATGTGTTGAAGTCCCTAATGTCATCCAAACATTAAATGTGTTGAAGTCCCAAATGTCATCTTAACATTAAATGTGTTGAAGTCCCAAATGTCAACCCATTATTAAATGTGTTGAAGTCCCAAATATCAACCCAACATTAAATGTGTTGAAGTCCCAAATGTCATCCTAACATTAAATGTGTTGAAGTCCCAAATGTCATCCCAACATTAAATGTGTTGAAGTCCCAAATGTCATCCTAACATTAAATGTGTTGAAGTCCCAAATGTCATCCTTAAATTAAATGTGTTGAAGTCCCAAATGTCATCCCAACATTAAATGTGTTGAAGTCCCAAATGTCATCTTAACAATAAATGTGTTGAAGTCCCTAATGTCAACCCATTATTAAATGTGTTGAAGTCCCAAATGTCATCCTAACATTAAATGTGTTGAAGTCCCAAATGTCATCCCAACATTAAATGTGTTGAAGTCCCAAATGTCATCCTTACATTAAATGTGTTGAAGTCCCAAATGTCATCCCAACATTAAATGTGTTGAAGTCCCAAATGTCATCCAAACATTAAATCTGTTGAAGTCCCAAATATCAACCCAACATTAAATGTGTTGAAGTCCCAAATATCATCCGAACATTAAATGTGTTGAAGTCCCAAATGTCATCCGAACATTAAATGTGTTGAAGTCCCAAATGTCAACCCATTATTAAATGTGTTGAAGTCCCAAATATCAACCCAACATTAAAGGTGTTGAAGTCCCTAATGTCATCCAAACATTAAATGTGTTGAAGTCCCAAATGTCAACCCATTATTAAATGTGTTGAAGTCCCTAATATCAACCCAACATTAAAGGTGTTGAAGTCCCACATGTCATCCTAACATTAAATGTGTTGAAGTCCCAAATGTCAACCTAATATTAAATGTGTTGAAGTCCCTAATGTCAACCTAACATTAAATATGTTGAAGTCCCAAATGTCATCCTTACATTAAATGTGTTGAAGTCCCAAATGTCATCTTAACATTAAATGTGTTGAAGTCCCAAATGTCAACCCATTATTAAATGTGTTGAAGTCCCAAATGTCACCTTAACATTAAATGTGTTGAAGTCCCACATGTCATCCTAACATTAAATGTGTTGAAGTCCCAAATGTCATCCTAACATTAAATGTGTTGAAGTCCCAAATGTCATCCCAACATTAAATGTGTTGAAGTCCTAAATGTCATCTTAACATTAAATGTGTTGAAGTCCCAAATATCAACCCATTATTAAATGTGTTGAAGTCCCAAATATCAACCCAACATTAAATGTGTTGAAGTCCCAAATGTCATCTTAACAATAAATGTGTTGAAGTCCCAAATGTCATTCCAACTTTAAATGTGTTGAAGTCCCTAATGTCATCCTAACATTAAAGGTGTTGAAGTCCCTAATGTCATCCTAACATTAAATGTGTTGAAGTCCCAAATGTCATCTTAACATTAAATGTGTTAAAGTCCCTAATGTCATCCTAACATTAAATGTGTTGAAGTCCCTAATGTCATCCTAACATTAAATGTGTTGAAGTCCCAAATGTCATCCTAACATTAAATGTGTTGAAGTCCCAAATGTCATCTTAACATTAAATGTGTTGAAGTCCCAAATGTCAACCCATTATTAAATGTGTTGAAGTCCCAAATATCAACCCAACATTAAATGTGTTGAAGTCCCAAATGTCATCCTAACATTAAATGTGTTGAAGTCCCAAATGTCATCTTAACAATAAATTTGTTGAAGTCCGAAATGTCACCTTAACATTAAATGTGTTGAAGTCCCACATGTCATCCTAACATTAAATGTGTTGAAGTCCCTAATGTCATCCTAACATAAAATGTGTTGAAGTCCCTAATGTCATCCAAAAATTAAATGTGTTGAAGTCCCAAATGTCATCTTAACTTTAAATGTGTTGAAGTCCCAAATGTCAACCCATTATTAAATGTGTTGAAGTCCCAAATGTCACCTTAACATTAAATGTGTTGAAGTCCCACATGTCATCCTAACATTAAATGTGTTGAAGTCCCTAATGTCATCCTAACATTAAATGTGTTAAAGTCCCAAATGTCATCTTAACAATAAATGTGTTGAAGTCCCAAATGTCAACCCATTATTTAATCTGTTGAAGTCTCAAATATCAACCCAACATTAAATGTGTTGAAGTCCCAAATGTCATCCTAACATTAAATGTCTTAAAGTCCCAAATGTCAACACAAAATTAAATGTGTTAAAGTCCCAAATGTCATCCCAACATTAAATGTGTTGAAATCCCAAAATGTCATTTTAACAATAAATGTGTTGAAGTCCCTAATGTCATCCAAACATTAAATGTGTTGATGTCCCAAATGTCATCTTAACATTAAATGTGTTGAAGTCCCAAATGTCAACCCATTATTAAATGTGTTGAAATCCCAAATATCAACCCAACATTAAATGTGTTGAAATCCCAAATGTCATCTTAACAATAAATGTGTTGAAGTCCCAAATGTCATCCCAACTTAAATGTGTTGAAGTCCCAAATGACACCTTAACATTAAATGTGTTGAAGTCCCACATGTCATCCTAACATTAAATGTGTTGAAGTCCCTTATTTCATCCTAACATTAAATGTTTTGAATTTCCAAATGTCATCCTAACATTAAATGTGTTGAAGTCCCAAATGTCATCCCAACATTAAATGTGTTGAAGTCCCGAATGTCATCCCAACATTAAATGTGTTGAAGTCCCAAATGTCATTCCAACATTAAATGTGTTGAAGTCCCAAATGTCATCTTAACAATAAATGTGTTGAAGTCCCTAATGTCAACCCATTATTAAATGTGTTGAAGTCCCAAATGTCATCCTAACATTAAATGTGTTGAAGTCCCAAATGTCATCCTTACATTAAATGTGTTGAAGTCCCAAATGTCATCCCAACATTAAATGTGTTGAAGTCCCAAATGTCATCCTTACATTAAATGTGTTGAAGTCCCAAATGTCATCCCAACATTAAATGTGTTGAAGTCCCAAATGTCATCCAAACATTAAATCTGTTGAAGTCCCAAATATCAACCCAACATTAAATGTGTTGAAGTCCCAAATATCATCCGAACATTAAATGTGTTGAAGTCCCAAATGTCATCCGAACATTAAATGTGTTGAAGTCCCAAATGTCAACCCATTATTAAATGTGTTGAAGTCCCAAATATCAACCCATTATTAAATGTGTTGAAGTCCCAAATGTCATCCTAACATTAAATGTGTTGAAGTCCCAAATGTCAACCCATAAATAAATGTGTTGAAGTCTTAAATATCAACCCAACATTTAATGTGTTGAAGTCCCACATGTCATCCTAAGATTAAATGTGTTAAAGTCCCAAATGTCAACACAAAATTAAATGTGTTGAAGTCCCAAATGTCATCCTAACATTAAATGTGTTGAAGTCCCTAATGTCATCCTAACATTAAATATGTTGAAGTCCCAATTGTCATCCTTACATTAAATGTGTTGAAGTCTCAAATGTCATCTTAACATTAAATGTGTTGAAGTCCCAAATGTCAACCCATTATTAAATGTGTTGAAGTCCCAAATGTCACCTTAACATTAAATGTGTTGAAGTCCCACATGTCATCCTAACATTAAATGTGTTGAAGTCCCACATGTCATCCTAACATTAAATGTGTTGAAGTCCCTAATGTCATCCTAACATTAAATGTGTTGAAGTTCCAAATGTCATCCTAACATTAAATGTGTTGAAGTCCCAAATGTCATCTTAACAATAAATGTGTTGAAGTCCCAAATGTCAACCCATTATTAAATGTGTTGAAGTCCCAAATATCAACCCAACATTAATGGTGTTTAAGTCCCTAATGTCATCCAAACATTAAATGTGTTGAAGTCCCAAATGTCATCTTAACATTAAATGTGTTGAAGTCCCAAATGTCATCCTAACATTAAATGTGTTGAAGTCCCAAATGTCATCTTAACATTAAATGTGTTGAAGTCCCAAATGTCATCTTAACATTAAATGTGTTGAAGTCCCAAATGTCATCCTAACATTAAATGTGTTGAAGTCCCTAATGTCATCCTAACATTAAATGTGTTGAAGTCCCTAATGTCATCCAAACATTAAATGTGTTGAAGTCCCAAATGTCATCTTAACATTAAATGTGTTGAAGTCCCAAATGTCAACCCATTATTAAATGTGTTGAAGTCCCAAATGTCACCTTAACATTAAATGTGTTGAAGTCCCACATGTCATCCTAACATTAAATGTGTTGAAGTCCCTAATGTCATCCTAACATTAAATGTGTTGAAGTCCCAAATGTCATCCTAACATTAAATGTGTTGAAGTCCCAAATGTCAACCCATAATTAAATCTGTTGAAGTCTTAAATATCAACCCAACATTAAATGTGTTGAAGTCCCAAATGTCATCCTAACATTAAATGTCTTAAAGTCCCAAATGTCAACACAAAATTAAATGTGTTAAAGTCCCAAATGTCATCCCAACATTAAATGTGTTGAAATCCCAAAATGTCATTTTAACAATAAAGGTGTTGAAGTCCCAAATGTCACCCTAACATTAAATGTGTTGAAGTCCCAAATGTCACCTTAACATTAAATGTGTTGAAGTCCCAAATGTCATCCTAACATTAAATGTGTTGAAGTCCCTAATGTCATCCTAACATTAAATGTGTTGAAGTCCCAAATGTCATCCTAACATTAAATGTGTTGAAGTCCCAAATGTCATCCTTACATTAAATGTGTTGAAGTCCCAAATGTCATCCCAACATTAAATGTGTTGAAGTCCCAAATGTCATCTTAACAATAAATGTGTTGAAGTCCCAAATGTCAACCCATTATTAAATGTGTTGAAGTCCCAAATGTCATCCTAACATTAAATGTGTTGAAGTCCCAAATGTCATCCTAACATTAAATGTGTTGAAGTCCCAAATGTCATCCCAACATTAAATGTGTTGAAGTCCCAAATGTCATCCTAACATTAAATGTGTTGAAGTCCCAAATGTCATCCCAACATTAAATGTGTTGAAGTCCCAAATGTCATCCCAACATTAAATCTGTTGAAGTCCCAAATATCAACCCAACATTAAATGTGTTGAAGTCCCAAATGTCATCCAAACATTAAATGTGTTGAAGTCCCAAATGTCATCCTAACATTAAATGTGTTGAAGTCCCAAATGTCATCCCAACATTAAATGTGTTGAAGTCCCAAATGTCATCCTAACATTAAATGTGTTGAAGTCCCAAATGTCATCCTAACATTAAATGTGTTGAAGTCCCAAATGTCATCTTAACATTAAATGTGTTGAAGTCCCAAATGTCATCCTAACATTAAATGTGTTGAAGTCCCAAATGTCATCCTAACATTAAATGTGTTGAAGTCCCAAATGTCATCCTAACATTAAATGTGTTGAAGTCCCAAATGTCATCTTAACATTAAATGTGTTGAAGTCCCAAATGTCAACCCATTATTAAATGTGTTGAAGTCCCAAATGTCAACCCATTATTAAATGTGTTGAAGTCCCAAATATCAACCCAACATTAAATGTGTTGAAGTCCCAAATGTCATCCTAACATTAAATGTGTTGAAGTCCCAAATGTCATCTTAACATTAAATGTGTTGAAGTCCCAAATGTCATCTTAACATTAAATGTGTTGAAGTCCCAAATGTCATCCCAACATTAAATGTGTTGAAGTCCCTAATGTCATCCTAACATTAAATGTGTTGAAGTCCCAAATGTCATCCTAACATTAAATGTGTTGAAGTCCCAAATGTCATCTTAACTTTAAATGTGTTGAAGTCCCAAATGTCAACCCATTATTAAATGTGTTGAAGTCCCAAATGTCACCTTAACATTAAATGTGTTGAAGTCCCACATGTCATCCTAACATTAAATGTGTTGAAGTCCCTAATGTCATCCTAACATTAAATGTGTTGAAGTCCCAAATGTCAACCCATTATTTAATCTGTTGAAGTCTCAAATATCAACCCAACATTAAATGTGTTGAAGTCCCAAATGTCATCCTAACATTAAATGTGTTAAAGTCCCAAATGTCAACCCATTATTAAATGTGTTGAAGTCCCAAATGTCATCCCAACATTAAGTGTGTTGAAATCCCAAAATGTCATTTTAACAATAAATGTGTTGAAGTCCCAAATGTCACCCTAACATTAAATGTGTTGAAGTCCCACATGTCATCCTAACATTAAATGTGTTGAAGTCCCACATGTCATCCTAACATTAAATGTGTTGAAGTCCCTAATGTCATCCTAACATAAAATGTGTTGAAGTCCCTAATGTCATCCAAACATTAAATGTGTTGAAGTCCCAAATGTCATCTTAACATTAAATGTGTTGAAGTCCCAAATGTCAACCCATTATTAAATGTGTTGAAGTCCCAAATATCAACCCAACATTAAATGTGTTGAAATCCCAAATGTCATCTTAACAATAAATGTGTTGAAGTCCCAAATGTCATCCCAACTTAAATGTGTTGAAGTCCCAAATGACACCTTAACATTAAATGTGTTGAAGTCCCACATGTCATCCTAACATTAAATGTGTTGAAGTCCCTAATTTCATCCTAACATTAAATGTTTTGAATTTCCAAATGTCATCCTAACATTAAATGTGTTGAACTCCCAAATGTCATCCTTAAATTAAATGTGTTGAAGTCCCAAATGTCATCCCAACATTAAATGTGTTGAAGTCCCAAATGTCATCTTAACAATAAATGTGTTGAAGTCCCTAATGTCAACCCATTATTAAATGTGTTGAAGTCCCAAATGTCATCCTAACATTAAATGTGTTGAAGTCCCAAATGTCATCCTTACATTAAATGTGTTGAAGTCCCAAATGTCATCCCAACATTAAATGTGTTGAAGTCCCAAATGTCATCCTTACATTAAATGTGTTGAAGTCCCAAATGTCATCCCAACATTAAATGTGTTGAAGTCCCAAATGTCATCCAAACATTAAATCTGTTGAAGTCCCAAATATCAACCCAACATTAAATGTGTTGAAGTCTTAAATATTATCCGAACATTAAATGTGTTGAAGTCCCAAATGTCATCCGAACATTAAATGTGTTGAAGTCCCAAATGTCAACCCATTATTAAATGTGTTGAAGTCCCAAATATCAACCCATTATTAAAGGTGTTTAAGTCCCTAATGTCATCCAAACATTAAATGTGTTGAAGTCCCAAATGTCAACCCATTATTAAATGTGTTGAAGTCCCTAATATCAACCCAACATTAAAGGTGTTGAAGTCCCACATGTCATCCTAACATTAAATGTGTTGAGGTCCCAAATGTCAACACAAAATTAAATGTGTTGAAGTCCCAAATGTCATCCTAACATTAAATGTGTTGAAGTCCCTAATGTCAACCTAACATTAAATATGTTGAAGTCCCAATTGTCATCCTTACATTAAATGTGTTGAAGTCTCAAATGTCATCTTAACATTAAATGTGTTGAAGTCCCAAATGTCAACCCATTATTAAATGTGTTGAAGTCCCAAATGTCACCTTAACATTAAATGTGTTGAAGTCCCACTTGTCATCCTAACATTAAATGTGTTGAAGTCCCACATGTCATCCTAACATTAAATGTGTTGAAGTCCCTAATGTCATCCTAACATTAAATGTGTTGAAGTTCCAAATGTCATCCTAACATTAAATGTGTTGAAGTCCCAAATGTCATCTTAACAATAAATGTGTTGAAGTCCCAAATGTCAACCCATTATTAAATGTGTTGAAGTCCCAAATATCAACCCAACATTAATGGTGTTTAAGTCCCTAATGTCATCCAAACATTAAATGTGTTGAAGTCCCAAATGTCATCTTAACATTAAATGTGTTGAAGTCCCAAATGTCAACCCATTATTAAATGTGTTGAAGTCCCAAATATCAACCCAACATTAAATGTGTTGAAGTCCCTAATGTCATCTTAACATTAAATGTGTTGAAGTCCCAAATGTCATCTTAACATTAAATGTGTTGAAGTCCCAAATGTCAACCCATTATTAAATGTGTTGAAGCCCCAAATAACAACCCAACATTAAATGTGTTGAAGTCCCAAATGTCAACCAATTATTAAATGTGTTGAAGCCCCAAATAACAACCCAACATTAAATGTGTTGAAGTCCCAAAAGTTATCCTTACATTAAATGTGTTGAAGTCCCAAATGTCATCCCAACATTAAATGTGTTAAAGTACCAAATGTCATCCCAACATTAAATGTGTTGAAGTCCCAAATATCAACCCAACATTAAATGTGTTGAAGTCCCTAATGTCATCCTAACATTAAATGTGTTGAAGTCCCTAATGTCATCCAAACATTAAATGTGCTTAAGTCCCAAATATCAACCCAACATTAAATGTGTTGAAATCCCAAATGTCATCTTAACAATAAATTTGTTGAAGTCCGAAATGTCACCTTAACATTAAATGTGTTGAAGTCCCACATGTCATCCTAACATTAAATGTGTTGAAGTCCCTAATGTCATCCTAACATAAAATGTGTTGAAGTCCCTAATGTCATCCAAACATTAAATGTGTTGAAGTCCCAAATGTCATCTTAACATTAAATGTGTTGAAGTCCCAAATGTCAACCCATTATTAAATGTGCTTAAGTCCCAAATATCAACCCAACATTAAATGTGTTGAAATCCCAAATGTCATCTTAACAAAAAATTTGTTGAAGTCCGAAATGTCACCTTAACATTAAATGTGTTGAAGTCCCACATGTCATCCTAACATTAAATGTGTTGAAGTCCCTAATGTCATCCTAACATAAAATGTGTTGAAGTCCCTAATGTCATCCAAAAATTAAATGTGTTGAAGTCCCAAATGTCATCTTAACATTAAATGTGTTGAAGTCCCAAATGTCAACCCATTATTAAATGTGTTGAAATCACAAATGTCATCTTAACAATAAATGTGTTGAGGTCCCAAATGTCATCCCAACTTTAAATGTGTTGAAGTCCCAAATGTCACCTTAACATTAAATGTGTTGAAGTCCCACATGTCATCCTAACATTAAATGTGTTGAAGTCCCTAATGTCATCCTAACATTAAATGTTTTGAATTTCAAAATGTCATCCTAACATTAAATGTGTTGAAGTCCCAAATGTCATCTTAACAATAAATGTGTTGAACTCCCAAATGTCAACCCATTATTAAATGTGTTGAAGTCCCAAATATCAACCCAACATTAAATGTGTTGAAGTCCCAAATGTCATCCTAACATTAAATGTGTTGAAGTCCCAAATGTCAACCCATTATTAAATGTGTTGAAGTCCCAAATGTCATCCCAACATTAAATGTGTTGAAGTCCCAAATGTCATCCCAACATTAAATGTGTTGAAGTCCCAAATGTCATCCTTACATTAAATGTGTTGAAGTCCCAAATGTCATCCCAACATTAAATGTGTTGAAGTCCCAAATGTCATCTTAACAATAAATGTGTTGAAGTCCCTAATGTCAACCCATTATTAAATGTGTTGAAGTCCCAAATGTCATCCCAACATTAAATGTGTTGAAGTCCCAAATGTCATCCCAACATTAAATGTGTTGAAGTCCCAAATGTCATCCCAACATTAAATCTGTTGAAGTCCCAAATATCAACCCAACATTAAATGTGTTGAAGTCCCAAATGTCATCCTTACATTAAATGTGTTGAAGTCCCAAATGTCATCTTAACAATAAATGTGTTGAACTCCCAAATGTCAACCCATTATTAAATATGTTGAAGTCCCAAATATCAACCCAACATTAAATGTGTTGAAGTCCCAAATGTCATCCAAACATTAAATGTGTTGAAGTCCTAAATGTCAACCAATTATTAAATGTGTTGAAGCCCCAAATAACAACCCAACATTAAATGTGTTGAAGTCCCAAAAGTTATCCTTACATTAAATGTGTTGAAGTCCCAAATGTCATCCCAACATTAAATGTGTTAAAGTACCAAATGTCATCCCAACATTAAATGTGTTGAAGTCCCAAATATCAACCCAACATTAAATGTGTTGAAGTCCCTAATGTCATCCTAACATTAAATGTGTTGAAGTCCCAAATGTCATCCAAACATTAAATGTGTTGAAGTCCCAAATATCAACCCAACATTAAATGTGTTGAAATCCCAAATGTCATCTTAACATTAAATTTGTTGAAGTCCCAAATGTCACCTTAACATTAAATGTGTTGAAGTCCCAAATATCAACCCAACATTAAATGTGTTGAAGTCCCTAATGTCATCCTAACATTAAATGTGTTGAAGTCCCTAATGTCATCCAAACATTTAATGTGTTGAAGTCCTAAATGTCATCTTAACATTAAATGTGTTGAAGTCCCAAATGTCAACCCATTATTAAATGTGCTTAAGTCCCAAATATCAACCCAACATTAAATGTGTTGAAATCCCAAATGTCATCTTAACAAAAAATTTGTTGAAGTCCGAAATGTCACCTTAACATTAAATGTGTTGAAGTCCCACATGTCATCCTAACATTAAATGTGTTGAAGTCCCTAATGTCATCCTAACATAAAATGTGTTGAAGTCCCTAATGTCATCCAAAAATTAAATGTGTTGAAGTCCCAAATGTCATCTTAACATTAAATGTGTTGAAGTTCCAAATGTCAACCCATTATTAAATGTGTTGAGATCACAAATGTCATCTTAACAATAAATGTGTTGAGGTCCCAAATGTCATCCCAACTTTAAATGTGTTGAACTCCCAAATGTCACCTTAACATTAAATGTGTTGAAGTCCCTAATGTCATCCTAACATAAAATGTGTTGAAGTCCCTAATGTCATCCAAAAATTAAATGTGTTGAAGTCCCAAATGTCATCTTAACATTAAATGTGTTGAAGTCCCAAATGTCAACCCATAATTAAATGTGTTGAAGTCCCAAATGTCACCTTAACATTAAATGTGTTGAAGTCCCACATGTCATCCTAACATTAAATGTGTTGAAGTCCCTAATGTCATCCTAACATTAAATGTGTTGAAGTCCCAAATGTCAACCCATTATTTAATCTGTTGAAGTCTCAAATATCAACCCAACATTAAATGTGTTGAAGTCCCAAATGTCATCCTAACATTAAATGTCTTAAAGTCCCAAATGTCAACACAAAATTAAATGTGTTAAAGTCCCAAATGTCATCCCAACATTAAATGTGTTGAAATCCCAAAATGTCATTTTAACAATAAATGTGTTGAAGTCCCAAATGTCAACCCAACATTAAATGTGTTGAAGTCCCAAATGTCATCCTAACATTAAATGTGTTGAAGTCCCAAATGTCATCCTAACATTAAATGTGTTGAAGTCCCTAATGTCATCCTAACATTAAATGTGTTGAAGTCCCTAATGTCATCCTAACATTAAATGTGTTGAAGTCCCAAATGTCATCTTAACATTAAATGTGTTGAAGTCCCAAATGTCAACCCATTATTAAATGTGTTGAAGTCCCAAATATCAACCCAACATTAAATGTGTTGAAGTCCCAAATGTCATCTTAACAATAAATGTGTTGAAGTCCCAAATGTCATCCCAACATTAAATGTGTTGAAGTCCCAAATGTCACCTTAACATTAAATGTGTTGAAGTCCCACATGTCATCCTAACATTAAATGTGTTGAAGTCCCTAATGTCATCCTAACATTAAATGTTTTGAATTTCCAAATGTCATCCTAACATTAAATGTGTTGAAGTCCCAAATGTCATCCTTACATTAAATGTGTTGAAGTCCCAAATGTCATCCCAACATTAAATGTGTTGAAGTCCCAAATGTCATCTTAACAATAAATGTGTTGAAGTCCCTAATGTCAACCCATTATTAAATGTGTTGAAGTCCCAAATGTCATCCCAACATTAAATGTGTTGAAGTCCCAAATGTCATCCCAACATTAAATGTGTTGAAGTCCCAAATGTCATCCCAACATTAAATGTGTTGAAGTCCCAAATGTCATCCTTACATTAAATGTGTTGAAGTCCCAAATGTCATCCCAACATTAAATGTGTTGAAGTCCCAAATGTCATCCCAACATTAAATCTGTTGAAGTCCCAAATATCAACCCAACATTAAATGTGTTGAAGTCCCAAATGTCATCCAAACATTAAATCTGTTGAAGTCCGAAATGTCATCCGAACATTAAATGTGTTGAAGTCCCAAATGTCAACCCATTATTAAATGTGTTGAAGTCCCAAATATCAACCCAACATTAAAGGTGTTGAAGTCCCTAATGTCATCCAAACATTAAATGTGTTGAAGTCCCAAATGTCAACCCATTATTAAATGTGTTGAAGTCCCAAATATCAACCCAACATTAAAGGTGTTGAAGTCCCACATGTCATCCTACATTAAATGTGTTGAAGTCCCAAATGTCATCCTAACATTAAATGTGTTGAAGTCCCAAATGTCATCCTAACATTAAATGTGTTGAAGTCCCTAATGTCATCCTAACATTAAATATGTTGAAGTCCCAAATGTCATCCTTACATTAAATGTGTTGAAGTCCCAAATGTCATCCCAACATTAAATGTGTTGAATGTCCCAAATGTCAACCCATTATTAAATGTGTTGAAGTCCCAAATATCAACCCAACATTAAATGTGTTGAAGTCCCAAATGTCATCCTAACATTAAATGTGTTGAAGTCCCAAATGTCATCCTAACATTAAATGTGTTGAAGTCCCAAATGTCATCCTAACATTAAATGTGTTGAAGTCCCAAATGTCATCTTAACAATAAATGTGTTGAAGTCCCAAATGTCAACCCATTATTAAATGTGTTGAAGTCCCAAATATCAACCCAACATTAAATGTGTTGAAGTCCCAAATGTCATCCAAACATTAAATCTGTTGAAGTCCGAAATGTCATCTTAACATTAAATGTGTTGAAGTCCCAAATGTCAACCCATTATTAAATGTGTTGAAGTCCCAAATATCAACCCAACATTAAATGTGTTGAAGTCCCTAATGTCATCTTAACATTAAATGTGTTGAAGTCCCAAATGTCATCTTAACATTAAATGTGTTGAAGTCCCAAATGTCAACCCATTATTAAATGTGTTGAAGCCCCAAATAACAACCCAACATTAAATGTGTTGAAGTCTCAAATGTCAACCAATTATTAAATGTGTTGAAGCCCCAAATAACAACCCAACATTAAATGTGTTGAAGTCCCAAAAGTCATCCTTACATTAAATGTGTTGAAGTCCCAAATGTCATCCCAACATTAAATGTGTTAAAGTACCAAATTTCATCCCAACATTAAATCTGTTGAAGTCCCAAATATCAACCCAACATTAAATGTGTTGAAGTCCCTAATGTCATCCAAACATTTAATGTGTTGAAGTCCTAAATGTCAACCCATTATTAAATGTGCTTAAGTCCCAAATGTCAACCCAACATTAAATGTGTTGAAATCCCAAATGTCATCTTAACATTAAATTTGTTGAAGTCCGAAATGTCACCTTAAGATTAAATGTGTTGAAGTCCCACATGTCATCCTAACATAAAATGTGTTGAAGTCCCTAATGTCATCCAAAAATTAAATGTGTTGAAGTCCCTAATGTCATCCAAACATTAAATGTGTTGAAGTCCCAAATGTCATCTTAACATTAAATGTGTTGAAGTCCCAAATGTCAACCCATTATTAAATGTGTTGAAGTCCCAAATATCAACCCAACATTAAATGTGTTGAAGTCCCAAATGTCATCCTAACATTAAATGTGTTGAAGTCCCAAATGTCACCTTAACATTAAATGTGTTGAAGTCCCACATGTCATCCTAACATTAAATGTGTTGAAGTCCCTAATGTCATCCTAACATTAAATGTGTTGAAGTCCCAAATGTCATCCTAACATTAAATGTGTTGAAGTCCCAAATGTCATCTTAACATTAAATGTGTTGAAGTCCCAAATGTCAACCCATTATTAAATGTGTTGAAGTCCCAAATATCAACCCAACATTAAATGTGTTGAAGTCCCAAATGTCATCCCAACATTAAATGTGTTGAAGTCCCAAATGTCATCCTAACATTAAATGTGTTGAAGTCCCAAATGTCATCCTAACATTAAATGTGTTGAAGTCCCAAATGTCATCCTAACATTAAATGTGTTGAAGTCCCAAATGTCATCCTAACATTAAATGTGTTGAAGTCCCAAATGTCATCCGTACATTAAATGTGTTGAAGTCCCAAATGTCATCTTAACATTAAATGTGTTGAAGTCCCAAATGTCAACCCATCATTAAATGTGTTGAAGTCCCAAATATCAACCCAACATTAAATGTGTTGAAGTCCCAAATGTCATCCTAACATTAAATGTGTTGAAGTCCCAAATGTCATCCTAACATTAAATGTGTTGAAGTCCCAAATGTCATCCCAACATTAAATGTGTTGAAGTCCCAAATATCAACCCAACATTAAATGTGTTGAAGTCCCAAATGTCATCCCAACATTAAATGTGTTGAAGTCCCAAATGTCATCCCAACATTAAATGTGTTGAAGTCCCAAATGTCAACCCAACATTAAATGTGTTGAAGTCCCAAATGTCATCCTAACATTAAATGTGTTGAAGTCCCAAATGTCATCCTAACATTAAATGTGTTGAAGTCCCAAATGTCATCCCAACATTAAATGTGTTGAAGTCCCAAATGTCATCCCAACATTAAATGTGTTGAAGTCCCAAATGTCATCCTAACATTAAATGTGTTGAAGTCCCAAATGTCATCCCAACATTAAATGTGTTGAAGTCCCAAATGTCATCCCAACATTAAATGTGTTGAAGTCCCAAATGTCATCCCAACATTAAATGTGTTGAAGTCCCAAATGTCATCCCAACATTAAATGTGTTGAAGTCCAAATGTCAACCTAACATTAAATGTGTTGAAGTCCCAAATGTCATCCTAACATTAAATGTGTTGAAGTCCCAAATGTCATCCCAACATTAAATGTGTTGAAGTCTTAAATGTCATCCTAACATTAAATGTGTTGAAGTCCCAAATGTCATCCTAACATTAAATGTGTTGAAGTCCCAAATGTCATCCTAACATTAAATGTGTTGAAGTCCAAAATGTCATCCCAACATTAAATGTGTTGAAGTCCCAAATGTCATCCCAACATTAAATGTGTTGAAGTCCCAAATGTCATCCTAACATTAAATGTGTTGAAGTCCCAAATGTCATCCCAACATTAAATGTGTTGAAGTCCCAAATGTCATCCAAACATTAAATGTGTTGAAGTCCCAAATGTCAACCCAACATTAAATGTGTTGAAGTCCCAAATATCATCCCAACATTAAATGTGTTGAAGTCCCAAATGTCATCCTAACATTAAATGTGTTGAAGTCCCAAATGTCATCCTAACATTAAATGTGTTGAAGTCCCAAATGTCAACCCATTATTAAATGTGTTGAAGTCCCAAATATCAACCCAACATTAAATGTGTTGAAGTCCCAAATGTCATCCAAACATTAAATGTGTTGAAGTCCCAAATGTCATCCCAACATTAAATGTGTTGAAGTCCCAAATGTCAACCCAACATTAAATGTGTTGAAGTCCCAAATGTCATCCTAACATTAAATGTGTTGAAGTCCCAAATGTCATCCCAACATTAAATGTGTTGAAGTCCCAAATGTCATCCTAACATTAAATGTGTTGAAGTCCCAAATGTCAACCCATTATTAAATGTGTTGAAGTCCCAAATATCAACCCAACATTAAATGTGTTGAAGTCCCAAATGTCATCCAAACATTAAATGTGTTGAAGTCCCAAATGTCAACCCAACATTAAATGTGTTGAAGTCCCAAATGTCATCCTAACATTAAATGTGTTGAAGTCCCACATGTCATCCTACATTAAATGTGTTGAAGTCCCTAATGTCATCCTAACATTAAATGTGTTGAAGTCCCAAATGTCATCCTAACATTAAATGTGTTGAAGTCCCAAATGTCAACCCATTATTAAATGTGTTGAAGTCTTAAATATCAACCCAACATTTAATGTGTTGAAGTCCCACATGTCATCCTAAGATTAAATGTGTTAAAGTCCCAAATGTCAACACAAAATTAAATGTGTTGAAGTCCCAAATGTCATCCTAACATTAAATGTGTTGAAGTCCCTAATGTCATCCTAACATTAAATGTTTTGAATTTCCAAATGTCATCCTAACATTAAATGTGTTGAACTCCCAAATGTCAACCCAATGTTAAATGTGTTGAAGTCCCAAATGTCACCTTAACATTAAATGTGTTGAAGTCCCAAATATCAACCCAACATTAAATGTGTTGAAGTCCCAAATGTCATCCTAACATTAAATGTGTTGAAGTCCCAAATGTCATCCTTACATTAAATGTGTTGAAGTCCCAAATGTCATCCTATCTTTAAATGTGTTGAAGTCCCAAATGTCAACCCAACATTAAATGTGTTGAAGTCCCAAATGTCAACCCATTATTAAATGTGTTGAAGTCCCAAATGTCAACCCAACATTAAATGTGTTGAAGTCCCAAATGTCAACCCAACATTAAATGTGTTGAAGTCCCAAATGTCATCCAAACATTAAATGTGTTGAAGTCCCAAATGTCTTTCCAACATTAAATGTATTCCTGACAATAAGTTGTGGAATTATAAGAGATTAATCGCTGTTCATATGTTGTGGCTACAGAAACATGAATTATACACTTCACCTGCCTGGATGGCCCATCAGGGAACTTTTTTTAAGTCCATAATATATTGCTGTTATAAAAAAACACAAACTGGTGCTCACGTTTTTTTTAGCTTATATATTAGGGTGACACACATGGAAAATTTTACGAGTTTTTACCCTGCCACCCCCAAAATGTGTTAGTAATGTTAAAAGAATAAAATTGGCAAAATTTGAATGTATTCTGATGATATTTATTGGTAGCTCAACAGTGCCAAAGTTTTGCAATAATCAGTGTTTTGCGACATTACCATACGGTAATCGGTAATCCTGCTGTAACACAAAAAATCAAAAGTTATTTAAAGACACATTTTGCTGTAAATGAGAATAAACAACTGTTTTGTACATAGCACCAGAATAGTAATTTTTAGAACCTTCAGCTAATAAACATAGAGTCAATTCAACATAGTTCAGACTAGGGCTGTACCGGAATCCGATTTCGGTTCCTGTTATACCGGATTCCGGCAGTTTTGACAAATCAGGTTCAGATTCCGGTTCCGGTTAAAATGTGCCGGATTTAAGCCGGATTTCTTGGTTGTTTGAAATTTGTAAGAAATTTTTTTAGTGCAACATAATTTTGAAATATTTAGCGCTATACAATTATATTAAAACAATAACTTCCTTTGCTTTTTTAAAACTACAATAACGTCGATTACTTTTAGTTCTATATGTAAGAACTAATATATTAAAAAGGAAGATTTGAATCGTATTTAGTCTAGTACAGGGGTCGGCAACTTGCTGCTTGCGAGCCGCATGCGGCTCTTTCGATGTCAAGTTGCGGCTCTTTCCATGTCCTATTGCGCCCTAATCAAAATACCATAATATTGAAACAACAAATTTAGTGACTCTTTAAAAATTGAGAAAATTGTAAATTATAACTTTAGGCTCTTCCGTCTCAAAAGGTTGCCGACCCCTGGTCTAGTAATATGACACCTTATTATCCGCTACTTTTGATTCCGTGTTTTCTATAAACTATATTTAGCTATCAAAGTTTAACTTCTTTAAAGAGCAGACAACGATCTATTTTTGGGTGTTTACAGTTTAAAAATAGTTTATAATTTATTTTTCTGTACATTGTTTAATTTAGTGGATTTTGTCACGATTTGGATACAATTCCTTGCATATTTAGATAAATAACTTGAAGATACATTTTTAAATAAACATTACAATTCACTTATTAATAAGCATGTTTATTATACTTTCTAAGATTGTTATCCATTTCTTTGTTTGATTGTAATAGAAATCAAGTTAAATTAGGCACAGCTTTATTAAAATAAATTTTTAAAACGAAGAACCTGTTATTTTGACATAGTTATCTTTCTTAACTCAAGATTGGGGAACGGGTTTTAGTCACAGTCTTCAAGATCTAAATGGTTAATACTGTTTTTTTGCTATCTAGAACTTAAAAACAAAATTTTTATTCAATTTTTCATTATTATATCTTTTTTATGTTAGGCGAGAAATTACTACTTTGTTCGGAAAAATTACTATTTAATTCGGTATAATCCGGTTCCTGTTCCGATTCCGGCAGGATTCAAATATTAACACGCTGTACCGTTTTTATACAAAGGGATCAAACGATTTCGTTTGATTTCGGTAATTAGAGTTTCCCTTTTAATTTTTTTTATTGTAAATTTTTTATTTTTTATAATTTTTTATTGTATAAAAATGGTTAAAATAATAAAAAAAACCATGTTGAAATTTTAAAAATATAAAGTTTTATTATTAAAAAAAATACTTTGAAAACATCGTAACGAGACGAGTTTCTGTCCGCCATGTTTGGAAATTTCTCGAAGCACATGTAGAGTAACTCGACTCGAAAATCTTTGTTCCTTGCTGGAAAATAAGCCCTATCTACATCAAAATGATACTAAATGTCTGTTAAGAATTCCTCTTTCGAATGGATTACTGATGAAGACTATTTTTGGTCAGAAAAGAAAAATATTGATACGATTGTCCAACATGCTGACTATTCGACTTGGTAAGTTTTTGGCCTAACGGAATTTTTTTTACATTTCAATATATATTTAAAATTTAGAAGTGGAAATTTATAATTTTGGATATATTTTATATTGTCTGGCCTAATTTTATGATTATTTCAATAGTTATTATTTGTTATATTTCACCTTTCGGCTTAAAAAATTAAAAAATAATTGATGGCCTTTTTTTTACATTAGCTTGTTTACATGATCAGCTGATTGAACAACTGTGTTTTTGAATCAATACCTACTTATAACCATCATGCTAAAAATCATTATTTGTTCACCCCTATACAGTTTTTTAATTAACTGATAATTTATTTTAGGTTTACATATAAATATGTTATATATATTTTTATTTCAGTGTAAACAATGTACACAGGTCCCTTGCTTAGGGTATACTTGTACAGATTCTGGACCCTCAGAGAAGATTGCCACATTCAGACCATCCTGAAAGTCTGGGCTGCATAGACACAACAGCCACAAGAAAAAGATATAAAAGTTAACTACAGCAGGTTAGTATATTATTTAAAGAACAAAAAATAGTATTCTGTTAGTAAAATTGAAATGAGATGAACTTTTTGAAATGTTACTAGTCATCTGCATTTTTCCCTTTTGCTTTTCATTTATTTACAGATATTCAGATTTCATTGACAGCACAGATTATCGAGTAGCAATACTTTTTTGTACACATTTTGCATTTATAGTTTATGTATAATATATACATATATTTAAATATATATATATATGTATAAATATAAACTATATATGTGTATAACTTTTTTATGAGTATGATTATCTGATGAATTGATTTTATTTATTTTAGGTACATTCTTCAAACTATTTTGCACTCAAAGACCTGATGCCATGTATTTGTGACAACACCAACAACTAGGTTGTACAGATGGGGATTAGCGAGAAATCTTGTTTCAATCTTGGATATGCTTAAAAATCACATGGGAGGAAAGAATGGATGTTAGTAGGTTCTAGTTATGGGTTTATGTATAATCTTGAGGTTTATACAGGGAAGGAGTTAGATACATGTAAGAATGCTTAGAATTGGTTAGCTTATAATGTAGTAATGGAATTGTGTAAATCTATTGTGGGATAAAGGTTTAGGTTATTTGTGGATATTATTTTTGGAACTGTTGAAACAGAAAAAAATTTACCGTAGTCTTTAAATTTGCTTCTTGAATCTTTAATTTGTAATTTTGATAATAGTATTTTATTTTGAAATATTCCTTGTCTATATTTATATACCTTTAAATATTCTGTATGTATTTAACACATTGTTTAGTATAAAGTATCTAAAAGTAATTAATTAATCGGTTGTTTTTTATTCTGCGGAAAAAGATAATCCTGTCACTTAGCAAGTCTTTAAAAATTCACTGCCAAAATTTATCTTTAGGATTTGTTTAATTTTTTTTTTTTTTGTAGATTGTGTTAGATATATTGTTGTACATATACTTCAAAAAATTTCATTTTATCTTTGTAAAGAAATTATTCTTCATAGTTTTAGAGTACTAAAATTGTAAAAAAAAATCACTATATATGATTAAAAAACTGTGCAACATATGTAAATAAAATACTTATGTAGATTGCTGATCTATTTCTGATGAATTTGATATATAATTTGGCACACTTTTAGCTTTAACAAAAAAAGTTAAGGAGGACTCTGATTTTTCTTTTAAAAAATTAAAAAAATGCATGTATAAACAAAAACTTACATAACTTTGTTTTTGTCACTCAATTTGTTTCATGTTTGCACATTTTGTGTAATATATGTGGTGAAATAAAAATAAACTTCATTTATACCCAATTTTTGTATAGATTTTTTTTTTCCTTCATACCTTTTGTGAGAGTGTGTGTAAAAGTTGCTTTAGACAAAAAAAAAGTTTTATCTCAAGTTCATTTAAAAACAAAATAATGATCTAATTTAAAATTAATTACGACATCTATAAAACCCATTCATTTCTGATTAATTTGATATATAACATTATTAATAAATTACTCTAATATAAAATAGTCAAGAAATATTAAGGTGACCCAATTTCGGGTAAATAACCTTGAAAAATCAAAGAACGGTTAAGTGTTAAATCCGAATCCGGTTCCGATCCTGCAGGATCTAAAAATTACAATCCGGTACAGCCCTAGTTCAGGCTGAAAGATTACTATTCACTAATTACATGTCTTGAAGTCCAAGTAATGATATTCTAGCTGCGGCTGGGAAAGTTAGGGTTGACTTGTTAGCATTAGGAAAGTCACGACGGTGTTGCTCTACTACTTGTTACAAAAACTGTTTCTGTTCCTCTTGATTGGTTAGTACTCCATTGAATGCTTGAATCAGGGCCACTCGGCTGCATCATTGACGACTTTGAAGCTCGGAACTTTCTTTTGGCCAACAAAGTAGTTATCAGTGGCCCATGTGTCTGGATTCGTGGTCAGAAAATCTTGTGGTATGTTCAAAGCTGAAAGTTTCCTGGTGTGTTGCATACAAAATCAGAAAGTTTATTTTGTTGTAATGTTGGACAGAAAGCTATTCTGCGAGGATGATCTGTTGCTATCTTGTCAAGTGCTGTAACCATATCTAACTTCATTTTAGATGAAACATCATTGTCAAAAAATGCAAACCTACCAGAATTTCACTCATGTACCACAAGTGTCCAGAGAATGATTTTATTGCAGTTTTGGCAACGGTGTCATTTGTTTTCTTTGTAGTTATCCAATTGATGAAGTAACTGATAATCTCTACAGGGAGCAGATGTAGCACATGGTGATGTAAACCACGAATTCAGGTAGACCTTAAGTATGAAGGTGTTGAAGTGAACCAGTGATTCACGTGCAGTAAGTTGGAACTGAGAACGCAAAATGAAAATCTTAAGGCTGTAAATCTGTTTTTCCATCCGCCGGGCTCAGTGCTAAGCTCCAGGAGCCATAATCTTTCCATCTGCACCACAAGCTGCACTAGAAAAAGAAGTGACAGTTGCAGAAGCTCACGATAATCATCTCTAGGCTGAAACACTGTTAGCTGATGCTGAATGAAGTGAATGAGTTCATCCCGAACTGGATTGAGAACCACTGCAATATAATTTACATCCATTCCAATTGCATACATTGATGTGTCAAATTGAGCCTGACCATTCACGAAATCTCTGGAATAACTTGAAATTTGGTCCACTAAATGGCCCCATCAGTGAATCAAACACATGTGCCACAGTGAATTCCATTATGTAGCGCCTGCATGCTAAGCTGATCAATTATCTACCAAGTTTCTTCTACAGAAGAATGCAGCCTCCTGCATTTATACAAGTGTTCCTTGCCGTACAGTCGAATCACATGAACTTGATGTTATCAGCAATGTTCCATTCTTGAATAAGATTAAACATAGCAGTTTCCTCGGCCTCTTCAGTTCCATTAGGCAATTTTGGCACTCCCAGCAACTTCATTGTTCCATCACCGGAGAACAGCAACTAACTCTTTTGATGTTAATGCATGCAACATTTTAACATCCCAGTGCACATTTAATGTGCAGTTTGGATGAAACGATGCACGAATCTCTGTAGCTGCTGCTTCACGATGTTTACGTCGACTATGTCTGACTGACTCCTTGTTAATCGCCAGAGCTGCCGTACTGTGGTCAAGTGATTCTGCTGCTGCTGCAATTGTGTAAACTGCGTTCCTGTCACTGACTTTACTTCTGTCTAATGCATCTGCCAAACCTGGACTCACAATATTGGTGGATCGGATGATCCTCACTGGTTTAATAGACACTTCAGGTGGTTCGGGGAGTTCATCAGGATCATTGGGATCACAACCATCGGTGCTCTTAGCCTCTGAGTCACTGTCATTGCTGGCACTAAACTCCATCTTCTTTGCCTCATGTTGCATCCGCTTAACCTCCTTTTCCTTACGATATTCTTGCTATAAGCCTTTTATGAGATTCTTTCCAAGTTAGCACCATATCCACTGGTCCCATGCAACCACGCCTCCCTTTCTCTCTTTGTGCTTCAAGAAATTTTGCATCATAGTTAAAGCTTCAGCATGTGCAACAACAAACAAATAAGTCAAACTTTCAGTAAATTGGTGCTCCTTCTCCTTCTGAGTATCTGTTCTGCGGGATACATTTTTTCTTATTCCAATCCATGCTGAATGGAGATCATTTATCTTGGCAATTATGTGACATTCTTTGTGAACTGGAATGTGTGCATATTGCCAGAATTTAACAACTTCTTTCATGGTCACTGTGACACTAGCAGTAATATATATTGCACTGACATGAAAATATAAATAAGTAACAGAAATTATATAAATAAATAACAGACATTGCCTCTAATTTGCCTTGCATGTCAAATACAGGCATTTTCGCATATAATATAAAACTTCGAGTCCATTGAGCTGACTCTAAATATCACTGTATCTTCATGAAACTTGGTACAATTACTTAACATAACAAAGGAAAAAAATTAGGGGGTGGGACAATGAAACAAACAAAAAATTTTCCCATTGCATTGAGTGGCACCCTAATATATATATATATATATATATATATATATATATATATATATATATATATATATATATATATTCTATAAATAGTTTTATGGTCTTTGAAAATGTTTGTGACGTTTTAGTAAATGTTTTTGTAAAAAATTTAGTCTGAGTTTTTATTTGGCTTGAGATTTTTCGTAATAAAGTTTACTGTCACAATTATTTAATTCTCATAAACTATAACCATACTAAGACATGTCGGTTGATGACTTGAGGACCCCTATGAGGGTATCCTTCGCTTTTTATCTAGGTGTATGAGTGCTGACTCAGTTATGACTTGTATTTCTATTTGTAATCTGCCTCAGAGTTTCACCAGCATTCAGACATACCACACGTGGAGTAAATAATGTAACAGGCCTTGTGTAACAGTATAACAATCTTTATTTACATGAAGGCACCAGTCCGTAACAGGATCTGGTGGCTTGTAAAAACACAGCAAAGATAATCCAATAAAAATATGAATAAAGTGGGAATGTTTTCGCCAAATAAATCACAACCCGTGACATCACACCGTCCCTAAACGAAAACATAGGGCTGACGACACCGTAGTAGGGTGAGGCCACTACATAACCTTTTTGCCTCTCCCCTGACACATTATTTAAACAACCTAATCCTTTACATACGTGTGACTATAACAAAGGGTGAATTAACCAGGGGATATACAAGCATAGGTTCCTTGTCATCCTATAAATACTTTTATAAAAATGCCCCAAACAAATGGAAGGTCAAATGGGGGGAAAAAAAGGAAGAAGCTTACTTTAATAGCTCTGACCATAAAATGATAGATAGGGTCAGTGTGTAAAGACATATATATATATATATATATATATATATATATATATATATATATATATATATATATATATATACTTATAAGACGCATTTGCTGTCTGTCTGTCTGTCTGTTCCCTTATAACTCAAGATCCAGACAACCAAATAACGTGAAATTTGGTACACGTACACATAATTACATGGGGAAGGTTATAGAATATGTTCGTTTCATCTCGATGGGTAGTTTGATTGTAATAAGTTATTTTTATTTTAGTATTTTACTATATTAAAAGTAATCTCGACGGCGCTATAAATAAAACTTTTCTGTGACGTCGTTTCCTGATGATGCATTTTTAAAAGATGGGTAACTTCCGGAAACTCCAATTGTAAACATGGTGAAATCAATAGTCATATCTATTTGCCTATCGTTTTATGTATTCAGAAGATTAAAATTAAAGGTGCACTTTAATAAACCTAAATACGTTAGTTAAAATGTTTCTGTGACATTATTAACATTATTAATGCAATCTCAATGGGTAGTTTAATTGTAATTAATTATTTTAGTATTTTACTATATTAAAGTATTCACGGTATGGGATCGCCTTCATAATAAATAAAAATCCTCTGTGTCGTCATTTCCCGATGATGAACTTGCGCGCGGGTGCTTTAAATGTTATTGCATTCAAATTGTATCAATGCACAGGGAATTCCATGTATTCGCGCACCAAGTGAATGTGTAATTGAACGGACGGAGAAGAAAGGGTTGAAGGGCGGAGAAAAATATTGTTGTTGTTTTTTTCATGCGCCAGGATTAAAATGAAGGTTTTCTGTTTGTTTTAGCATGCGTAATTTGACGTTTAATTGTACAGAGAGAGGGAGGGGGCGAGATATAAGAGAGAGGGGGACAGGGAGGGGAGAGAGGGAGGGGCAGGGAGGGGGAGAAAGGAGGGAGGGAGGGGGGGGGGTGGTAGAGGGAGAGAGATAAAGGGAGGGGGAAGAGGAGGGTTGGAGAGAGAGGGAGAGAGAAAGGGAGGGAAGGAAAAAGAAAGGAAGGGAGGGAGAGCGGGAGTAGGGAGGGAGATAGAGGGAGGAGGAGATAAAGAAAGAGGGGGAGGGAGAGAGAGATAAAGAGAGAGTGGGGCAGGGAGGGAGAGAGAGGGAAATTAGGGGAGGGAGGGGGGAGGGGAGAGAGAGAGAGGAAGAGGGGGAGAGAGGGAGACGGGAGGGAGGGGGAGAAAGAAGGGAGGGGAGAGAGGGGGTAGGGAGAGAGAGAGAGGGGAGAGAAGGAGAGAGGGAGAGAGGAGGTTGGAGAATGGGAGGGGAGTGAGGAGATAAGAGAGAGAGGGGGGCAGGGAGGGAGAGAGGGGGAGGTAGGGAAGGAGGAAGGTGAGAGGGGGGGACGGGGGGTGAGAGAAGAAGGAGGGAGATAGGGAGATGGGAGAGTTAGGGAGGGAAGGGAGAGAGGGAGGAGCACAAGGGAGGGAGGGAAGGAGAAAGGGAGAGAGGGGGTAAGGAGGGAGAGAGGGGGTAGGGAGAAAACAGAAGGTAAACAGAAAACCTTATTTTTTAAACCCGGGCAAAGCCGGGTACTTGCAACTAGTATATATATATATATATATATATATATATATATATATATATATATATATATATATAGTACTTTTTTCAATTTTTTTCAGAATCTTATTTTACATGGCATTTTTTAATAAACAATTGTGAACAAAATATGAAAATAATATTAATTTATTTTTCAATCAAAAAAACCTTCCCCACCAACGCCATCTTGTGTTTACATATAAGAAGCGTTTTTCAATAAAATTACTTCTTTAGATGGATTGCGCAATAACAAACATTTAATTACATTAATTACATCCAGGAACTTTATAGGGTATTTTTACCTCCATGTCTGAAACAAAATAAATAAAAAAAAAGTTTATTTTAAATTTAAAGTGCACTGTTTTAATGTATTATGCGTCCACTGCAACTTTACCAAAAATGGTCAAATCTTATGAACCTTTGTCACGAAAGGTCTGCTTGGAATTTGGAAAGTCTGCTTGGTTGATTTGGGAATATAGTATTCTTCTATTTCAATCTTATTCAACTGTAATTGTCTGCTTGTAATTAATTTTGTAGGAAAGCAAATTTGTCAACAAATAAAGCTTGTAAAGTTTGAAAAATATTAAGCAAAAACTCTACCAATATTGAAGCTCCTTCGCAGTCAGTAGTGTATAAGGCAACCCATAAAGAAGCAGAATTGTTGAAGTTGCAATTTAAAAACAGCTTACAAAATTTTGAATGGTGCATACATTTTGACAGAAAAAGAATAGAAGGAGAAAAACAAGTTGTTTTACTGAAAAACGTTGAAAAAGAAATTCGATTAGCCATATTGTCTCTGACAAATACAAAAGCAGAGACAATATTTACAGCAAATAGGGCTGTTCTAGCTGAATACGAACTCTATTCATGTATTCGAGTAATTATTTGCAATACAAGGAATACAAATTCTGGCAGCAAAAATGGTGTGGTACGCAAGCTGCAAAATTACTGTCAACAGAACAGTGGACAAATCCCTCAGTACACTGGCTGCCAGCTTCATGTTTTAAGCCTAGTACTCAAGCATGCTATGGATTCTGTTTTCGGCAAGGGAAACGTCTAATCCAAACATTTCTTATCCATTTGTTGCTGAAATTAGCGCAAATTACTGAGTCACTTAAATAGTCACTTGATTCTCAAGATAGTAGGTTCAGAAATTATGCGAAAAACAAATGATGGGCAGACGACATGAAGTTCTTACATCATTTTGACGCAAGTATTTCCTCTTGTTACGGAATGAAATAAAACCTTTCCAGTAATTCACTTCCAGAGACTGACGGCTTTAGGTAATGCTTGTTGGAATTCGGTGCAATACTAGCACTTCGGCATTCCGTAAAATAGAAACAGAAATTTTAACTTGTGTGTACTTTCATAGCGAGGACATGGATGGTCTGAAGTATGGTTTTCAGATCAAAGGGACTGGAAAATAGGAAAAGAGATTTTAGCACCTGCTTTGCATAGATACAATGAAGCAGAAAGATGCTTCTTGAGGCACTGGGTCTGTGAAGATTAAGCATTAACTGGTATAGAACGAAGTAACTGCTATGCATAAAGAGCTATACAAATAATGCAAGATATTGTTCCACGTTGTGAGACTTCAAAAACACTATTAACTGTTTTATTCTCACTAATGATGAAGCATAAAACTTAATTTATGTTTCCTATGCTGTCCTTTATTATCATTTCATATTTTGGACATCTCTATACTCATGCTTACATACATTGCTTTTGTTGTTCTTATGTAACTTTCCATTACAGTGTTGTGTTATATATATTAATATATAATATTCGTTTTATGGTTTGGTGGGGAAGGTTTTTCAAATATTTTCAGAAAAGGTTATATGTGTCATAATACACTCATTAAAAGTCACCTTTTCTTGCCATGTAAATATGAGGTTACAAAAAAGTCATAACCCTAATATATATATATATATACATATATATATATATATATATATATAAAGAAATTAAAACGGCATATTGCATGATTGTGCCAGCCGGACATAAGGCCTGGCCAAGATAAATTGGTCCAGAGATAAAAATAGTGACACTCTTTATTTTCAAAAGGTGACACTTTAAACATAAAAGCAGTTGTATCACTAAGCCTCCATAGGCTGTTACTAGATACTGAATAGAATAAACAACTTTACATTTATAAGTACAACAGAGTTACGACATCAAACCTGCAATAGAAAGGAAAGCAAACATGAATAAATATAACAACGACATAAATACAATCATACGAGATTCACTCACTCCAGACAAGCCATCTCATCACCTCTCTGAATGTGGCCTGTGTAAGTGAGCTCCAACCAGGATGTAGCTGTCGACGAGGTTTGTTGGACACCGACTCATCGAGTCTGCCCCCATGCCTAACGTGTCCCTTTTACATGGAGGAATATACGGCCTAGCCTTATTAGGGCCCGAATCCTTCCCATTGTGAAATTCCCCGAGGTTTACACTTAATTTAAGGCTTACACTTTCCATTTAACCGCACCTACTTCTACTTACTGGTCGTGTTGCCAAAGGCCTTTCAGGGGAAAGGTACCGCCTCCGAGGGGCCCCTCTTCAAAGATGACAAGTTTGTTGGCCCTAGGTGGGCATCTAACAATAGATTTACTGTTGTTTGGGGAAAACCCCGGAGTTATCGGCCCCGTCTTGTCACTGTCATTAATATTACAAAGGTGATCACAATTTACATCGATTGGGATTCCAAAAGTTAGTGATAGATGATTTAAAAATCCCCCCTTCTCTAAAACGGACAGAGCCAGTTAATAAAAGCCAATAACAAATGTAAATATCAGTTTTACACAAACACAAGAGCGTGAGGGTATCTATGTGCGTACGAGGCAGAGATTGCAGCCATAGTAGAGGCACAGATGGCAGCCATAGTAGAGGCACAGATGGCAGCAATAGTAGAGGCACAGATGGCAGCAATAGTAGAGGCACAGATGGCAGCAATAGTAGAGGCAGAGATGGCAGCAATAGTAGAGGCACAGATGGCAGCAATAGTAGAGGCAGAGATGACAGCAATAGTAGAGGCAGAGATGGCAGCAATAGTAGAGGCAGAGATGGCGCACAGTTGAGGCCGGCTTCAGGATGGTACGTTACCGACTACAATCATCGTGATCCTGACAGACATTGTTCTCCAGGCTGTTACAGAGACAAGGGAATCGCCTGAGCGGCTGGAAGCCATGGTGGAGGCCATCCACAGTCTTATGGCTCTGCATTGTGTAGTAGTGACTCTTGGGTGGATTCCCGGGCATATGGAAGTGACCGGAAATCACCGGGCTAATTTCCTTGCGAAGTCGTTAAATGCCTAAGATATCTACGTACACATACATGATCATACAATGTTTACACTGAGATATCTACATACACATACATGATCACACAATGTACTTACACAATACACTTACTCATACAATATTTACATTGAGATATGTACAAGTATGTCATAACGAATCCTGTCAGTTGCTGGTTGGTTTTGTTTTCCCCTTCATAGTCTAAGCCATTGTCTGTGGAAACTTTCTATTTGGTTGACATTGGGTGGTCCGAAAGTACCTAACACCTGTCTAAATTTGTTAACAAAAATTATCCTGAAACTAACCAGAATGTTGAAAATGCTCCTGATTTTTAATGTGCTTATTTCACACAACACCCTGATATGTTTATTTCACACAACATCCTAATGTGTTTTTTTTACACAACATCCTAATGTGTTTATTTCACACAACATCCTAATTGGATGG
Organism: Bulinus truncatus; assembly: GCA_021962125.1. Classification (NCBI taxonomy): domain Eukaryota; kingdom Metazoa; phylum Mollusca; class Gastropoda; family Planorbidae; genus Bulinus; species Bulinus truncatus. Next base: position 2,730,675 of record JAGDYQ010000069.1, read on the forward strand.
AAAATAATTCTTTGAAAAACAAAGAATTTAAAGATGTCATAATAAAAGTATTATTAGCCTCGTATCTCGTGAATCCTAGAGAAAAACGTTCATATAACGGTGTTCATATAACAGTGTTCGAGTAATATCATTACATTAAAAATTTCATTTACTACTAGTAGTTGCCCATTGCATTCGCAACTAAAGGTTTTATCTCAATAAAATGTTTAATATGAGAATAATCATGTCTTAAACAGAAGCGTCTGCTAATTCGATTACAATCACAATACATCAACGAAATTTTATAAAAGCTTAACGTCGATATAATCCAGGGCAAAAAACGGGGACTGCCAATCTAAAAGATTTTTGGTCTATTGCAGGTTTTAAAAATGTTGGGAGTTTTGTTTCAAAGATTGCTTGAAGTTTAAAAACTACACGCAAACCGGCAGCAAGACTTCTGGTCTGCCTGCCAGGCCGAGCAACAATCGGTTCATTTACTATATGCTTAGTAGGGAGCGACCGATAATCGGAGCGGTATCGGTATCGGACCGATATTGGCACTATCGATTAATATCGGATCGGCCGATGGTTGTAGGGAACGACCGATAGTCGAACCGATATTGGCACTATGGGTTAAATATTGGACCGGCAGTTTTTTTGGCTCCGATACATTGTTTTTTTTCACAACAGAGTTGCAGAAAAAAAAATCAGTAAATAACCCAATTCTATAACCAGATCAGACAAGATTTAAAAAAAAAAGGAAAAAAAAAACCCGTACACAGAAACTGTCACGTCTACATAAAATTACATCAGAGATATGACCTTGAAACAATAGGATTGGCATTTCTTAATTCTAATGTATGACCTTGAATGATACAATTAGTGTGTATTTTTTTTTGGGATGGGAAGTTGGGGAGGGGGGGGGTAAACAAGACACGCGTGGGCGAAGTGTTACAAAATATGTGAACATGGATTGACATACGTCATACAGCACGAGAAAAACACGTGTTTGGCATTGTTGTTGCTTAAGGGGCTGTCCATTAATTACGTCAACAAAATAGGAGGGAGGGGGGGGTCAGACAATTTTTGACAATTGTTGACAAGGGGAGGGGGGAGGTCAAGAAAAGTTGACGTTAACAATGTTACTTTTTTTAATTTAATATAATTACTTAATAAATAGGAAAATTAAACAGCGTTTGTAGTTCTGTGTTACACACTCGATTAACATTCAGTATTTTAATTAAACTAACTATATTCCTACTAATTTTGCCACATAAACATTTTGGAAGCCACCTTTTTTTTAGGGGGGGGGTAATCAAATGTTGACGTAATTTTATAGGGGGGTCTCTGGAAGTTTGACAAGTTGTTGACAAGGGGGAGGGGGGGTAGATAAAAATCGCCAAAAATTTGTTGACATAAATAATGGACAGCACCTAAAAAGAAAATATCGGTATCAGTTTCCGTAAAAATGCTTGGGGAAAATATCGGTATCGGACTATCGGTAAAAAGGCATATCGGTCGCTCCCTAATGCTTAGCAATGTAATATTTACAACTGGCTGAATACTTGTCGAGCTTTTTTTTTACAAATGATATACATTTAAATTAATAAAAAAAATTGTACTTAATTGATCCGCTGCAAATGTATTGTGCGCTAATTTTGTCTTACTGTCTTCTTTAATAGGAACTATTTACACGGATTTCCAAGTGCAGAATTATTTTTTTACAAGTATTTTAGCCCGTCAAACGACGGGTGGAATTTTATATTTTTCACAAATAATACTATAGGTGGAACAGAAACACACACTTGATAACAGACGGCTGTTTCTGCAAGGTCTTTGCATAAATACAGACTATTGTAAAGCCAGTGCCGAACCTAGGGATTTGGGTGCCCGGGGGCTTGACCTCTTTTGGGGCGCCTGCATTTTGACATTCTATGCCATGACATGAGATTAAGTACTTAATATTTCGATTGTGGATCCCTCCCCCACCTTAGGTACGGTACACCTCTGTGTTCAGCTTTGATACATTTTTCAAAATATTTTTTTTAAGTTATGAAATAGTTAAGAATCTAATTAGTTGTTTCTTCTTCTTACAACATCCTAAAGGATAAATTATTTCAATTAAAAAATGTCAGAGAGATCTAATTAGTTACTTTTCATTAAAACAACCAAAAGGATACATTCTAAAAAAAAAAATGAAAAAAATGACCCCTGAGAGGAATCGAACCTGAATAGTCAACATAGGACGCAAGTCACATAGCCATTCGGCCACCGAGTAAGAGTAATACAACAATAAGTAAATTTAAATGTCTTATTTAAAAAAAAATTGCTCGATTATTTATTCACTTCCACTTGAATTATTTTAAGCCTATAAAATCTTATTTTGTAACTTAAAATAAATCAAAGCCCTATTTAATTAAAACAAATGAAAGATGATAATAGCTGAGAATTTTATTTGTATAGAAATTTACAGAATTTCTTTTTTTTTTTTAATATCATATTTGTTACCGGCAAAGTGTGAAATTCCGGCATTCTATAGAATGCCTAGGCATTGTATAGAATGACTAGTGTCGTTTTGGCAAAGTATGAAATTTTTAAATTTTGCATACTTTTCCTAGGCATTCTATGCAATGCTAGAAGGGCGGCATTATTACCCTTTGTCCGATCAAATAGAGTTCATCTCAACACTACAGGGACTTTTTAATATTTTTTCTCTCTCTTTTTTTAACGTGATGATTACTTGTTGTTGCTGCTTCTGCTGCTGTTGTTGTTGTTGCTGTTGTTGTTGTTGCTGTTGCTGCTGCTGCTGTTGTTGTTGCTGTTGTTACTGCTGCTGCTGTTGTTGTTGCTGTTGTTGCTGCTGTTAATGTTGCTATTGCTGCTGTTGTTGTTGTTGATGATGCTGTTGTTGTTGCTGCTGTTGTTGTTGCTGTTGTTGCTGCTGATGTTAATGTTACTATTGCTGCTGTTGTTGTTGTTGATGATGCTATTGTTGCTGCTGCTGCTGTTGTTGTTGCTGTTGTTGCTGCTGTTAATGTTGCTATTGCTGCTGTTGTTGTTGTTGTTGATGCTGTTGTTGCTGCTGCTACTGTTGTTGTTGCTGTTGTTGCTGCTGTTAATGTTGCTATTGCTGCTGTTGTTGTTGTTGATGCTGTTGTTGCTGCTTCTGCTGTTTTTGTTGCTGTTGTTGCTGCTGTTAATGTTGCTATTGCTGCTGTTGTTGATGATGTTGCTGCTATTGTTGTTGTTGCTCTTGTTGTTGTTGATAATGTTGCTGCTCTTGTTGCTGTTGCTGTTGTTGATGATGTTGCTGCTATTGTTGCTGTTGTTGATGATGTTGCTGCTATTGTTATTGCTGTTGTTGTTGCTGTTGTTGATGATGTTGCTGCTATTGTTTGTGTTGCTGTTGCTGTTGTTGATTTGTTGATGATTTTGCTGCTATTGTTGCTGTTGTTGATGATGTTGCTGCTATTGTTATTGCTGTTGTTGTTGTTGCTGTTGTTGATGATGTTGCCGCTATTGTTATTAATGTTGTTGTTGTTGCTGTTGTTGATGATGTTGCTGCTATTGTTATTGCTGTTGTTGTTGTTGCTGTTGTTGATGATGTTGCTGCTATTGTTATTGCTGTTGTTGTTGTTGCTGTTGTTGATGATGTTGCTGCTATTGTTATTTGCTGTTGTTGTTGTTGCTGTTGTTGATGATGTTGCTGCTATTGTTATTGCTGTTGTTGTTGTTGCTGTTGTTGATGATGTTGCTGCTATTGTTATTGCTGTTGTTGTTGTTGCTGTTGTTGATGATGTTGCTGCTATTGTTATTGCTGTTGTTGTTGTTGCTGTTGTTGCTGCTATTGTTGTTGTTGCTGTTGTTGATGATGTTGCATTACTTCTACTTCTGATATAACTTCTTATCTTACAACGTCGAAGGGGATTTTCTGTCTGTAAGTCTACTCTAGTTCCTAACAAGGCCAGTTACATACTTTGCCGAACGGGAACTCGGCATTCTATAGAATTCCTAGGCAATGTTTGAAATAGTAATTTATTTTATACTTTGCCTGAAAAATTCAGGCATTCTATACATTGCCTAGGCATTCTATAGAATGCCGGATTTCACACTTTGCCGGTAACATATTGACTTTTAAAAAGAAACTTATGTACGAATGCGCTCGCTACTCGCTAGTGACCTAGTTAGTCTTATAATTTGTTTACGTTTGACGATGTTAAAATGCTATTTGTTGTTATAAAAATTAAATAATTTGAATGATATTATATATTATTATTATTATTTAATATTTGGAACTTTTACATTTCATAATAAAAAACCACATTAACCCAAATCTTCATGTGTAGCGGTGGGATCAATATCTTCTCCCGGTAAACAATAGGTTCGTTTATGATGTTTCTCGCCCCAGGTACTAACTGCTCTCGATCCGGCCACTCTTTCTTTACATAGTGCTGGGCTCTGTCGCGACTGTACCACATAAATATAAAGCATGGGTACTTCGTGAACCCGGACTGCTGACCAAGTAGAAAGTTCGCCATCTTCAAGTCGACGCAGATGATCCATTGGTGCTGCTCATATTGGATTTTGTCGAGCACATACTTCACTGCTTCATATTTCTCTTCAAGAGTTGTGGAGTGCGCAAGAGGGATTGATGCAAACTGGCTCCCATTGTGGAGAAGTACACATTTCAAAGAGCGCTTGCAGCTGTCAATGAAGAGTCGCCAATCTCTCGGATCGTATTTAGGACCGCCGAGCTTATCAAGAAGACCGGCGACATCTCGGCAGTACACAAGGTCTTCCTCCTGGCAGAAGTAGCCCACGTAGTCCTCATGCCTTCTACGGAAGAAAGTGATACGCGCGTCATTGCTAAGTAGATTTTTCTCTTTGAGTCTGGATGCCAACAGCTCGGAGGAATTATTCGACAAGCTGAGATCCCGAAACAGATCATTAAGCTCACATTGTGAGAACGGCTGCGGACGATCTTGTGATTCATACTCCTCTTCTGTACCTCCTCCCTCGTCTAAAGTGGTGGCCTCATCGTCGCTGTCAGGAAGATCTCTGAACGAAGGTACAGGAATTTCTCCGCAGTGAGCTGCTGGACGACGGGCAGATAGAAGGTTGGGGTACTGGAGGCTGTGCCCAATCAAGTGCTGATGCATTAAATAATCAAGTTAAAATCCAGATTGATGATTTATAAATAAAATATTATTATCTCTGTTTTTATAATTTGTGATTATTTTGCTGCTAATTTTTATGCAGCTAATTTAGAGAAATGATTGAACTCAAAACCCCTGATATTAGAATACGTATAGCTCGTCAGGTAGGTCTATGGCTGTATCTCAAGAAGTTGACCTGACCGAGCAAAATCAATGTGATATTCGGACTCAGAACGCCAAAATTAGTCTAAATCAGTTGAAAAACCCCAGAATATTTTTTGGCTGTTGCCCAGTGTTAATAAACCTGATCTTATGGAAATAATATCAACATGATAAATGTATCAATATAATGTGTGTTTATATAATGTGTATCAATATATTGTGTATCAATATAATTTGTATCAATATAATGTGTATCAATATAATGTGTATCAATATAAAGTGTGTCAATATAATTTGTATCAATATAATGTGTGTCAATATAATTTGTATCAATATAAATTGTATCAATATAATGTGTGTCATTATAATTTGTATCAATTTAATTTGTATCAATATAATTTGTATCAATATAATGTGTACCAATATAATATGTGTCAATATAATTTGTATCAATATAATGTGTACCAATATAATTTGTATCAATATAATTTTTATCAATATAGTTTGTATCAATATAATTTGTATTAACATAGTTTGTATCAAAATAGTTTGTATCAATATAATTTGTATCAATATAGTTTGTATCAATATAATGTGAGACCATCTCAGTACAGAGATACCTTCAAGTACAGATACCTTCAAGTACAGTACATAAATATCTTCCAAGTACATAGACACCTTCCAAGTACAGAGATGCCATCCAAGTACAGTAAGGAGATAACTTCCAAGTACAGAGATACCATCTAAGTGAACAGGATCCGGAAAATCATTCGAAAATCAAATATTTAATATTTGAATTTCCATGGAAAGTAATGGGAAGAAGCACCTTTCAAGCTGCAAGGGACATCAATTGAACCAAGGCGTCAAAACCATATGTTTTGACATTATAAGTAATTAAACCCTGTAGGCATAGGTGGCGCTGGCAGTACGCAGGGCACCGTCGTTGGCGGTTATATGGGGAGTGTCGTATGTGGGGCCTGAAAATGAAATAATTTCGCTCCTGTCACCCAAGCTGCCAACCCCAAAACCACAGAACATGTTGAATGCTAAACATTTCAAGTATATTTGTTTTCTAAGATATTTCAATATATTTTCTTCACATTTAATGCGTTTGGATCTCAAAAAGTTGGCAGCCTTTTTAGATAGTGCACCGGGTGGTACAAAAGCTACCGACACACATGTATCAATGTAATGTGTATTAATACAATGTGTATATTATAGACAATGAGTTAGTCCGACATTTTATATTATGACAGTAAGACAATGTATCAATTCAGTACATTATTAATATTCAGTAGATGACTAGAATAACCAATGTTTAGATTTACTCTATCAATGTTTAGATTTACTCTATCAATATTTAGATTTACTCTATCAATATTTAGATTTACTCTATCAATGTTCAGATTCACTCTATCAATATTTAGATTTACTCTATCAATATTTAGATTTGCTCTATTAATATTTAGATTTGCTATATCAATGTTTAGATTTGCTCTATCAATGTTTAGATTTACTCTATCAATGTTTAGATTTGCTCTATCAATGTTTAGATTTGCTCTATCAATGTTTAGATTTGCTCTATCAATGTTTAGATTTACTATATCAATATTTAGATTTACTCTATCAATGTTCAGATTCACTCTATCAATGTTCAGATTCACTCTATCAATGTTCAGATTCACTCTATCAATGTTTAGATTCACTCCATCAATGTTCAGATTCACTCTATCAATGTTTAGATTCACTCTATCAATGTTTAAATTCACTATATTGGTGTCGTTAGGAATGTTCTAGTGTTCTTTCCTTTATGGACTTTTTAAAAAAAAAAGTTCTACCCATAATTCTGTCCCCTTGTGAACACAACCTTTGTGACTGAAGTCTTGATAGAGATTAATGGAAGAATTCCGTGTGACTGAAGTCTTGATAGAGATTAATGGAAGAATTCCGTGTCCTCTACTTAACATGAGAGATGGGGGGTGCAAGCAGTGACAATCTCTACTGGGACAACTGTTTTTAACTGTGAATATAGTTTATGTTCTCTTTCTAGAAAAAAAAAATGTGAATTGATTTTTTTCAGAATGAGTCGGGTCTGAGTGTAAAATAGTGAGTCTGTTTTACCTACAAATACCAGAACCTCACACACATGAGTTAACACATAACTAGAGTTGAAGTAAGAGCCGGACTACATTTAATATGATAGGGTAGGTGAACACTGTACCACTGTACCACTGTACCACTTTAGGATGGCTCATGGGGATATAAACTTGAGATTTCTCTTTGTAAGAGAATAAAACCATGAATCATTTTTTTTTGGGGGGGGGGGGGGGGAGAATAAATACATCAACAAATATATATATATATATATATATATATATATATGTGTGTGTGTGACTTGTGCTTTCATTGTTTTTTCTGTTGGGCTTATAGACTTGTGAGTCGAGTTTACTATCCAGCCGCCATTTGTTATTCTTAGCTCGATGTAAATCAACTAGAAATGTTTTAATGCAACACATTTACATTAAGATGAATACATTAGTCCACAGCCTATTTATCATTATAATAGGTCGATTTATGAGCTGAAATTTAGGCTTAATAACATTTTTAAAATACTTCACACACACAAACACCTTCACACATCTATATGTCAATGAATGTAGTAAAAAAAATTGTATATGCTATGTGTGTGTTCTGTCTATTTCAATGATGTTGGGAAATTACATCAAGCCCAAGGTTCTCATAATTTTAAACAACTTTGACAGATATTGAATTTTCTTTTAATATTGGTTAAAATTAATTAATGTATTAACAGCTATAGGCCTAAGTTAAAATAAATTCAAACATTTATTTAAAAAATTATCATTTGTAAGTAGCAATGTCTTTCATTTTTTTTAACTCAAATTTCATACAAGGGGTTTTCATGAGTTAATGAAGTAGCTTGCTACAAATAGAATATTTCATGAGTTAATAAAGAAGCTTGCTACAAATAGAATATTTCATAAGTTAATGAAGTAGCTTGCTACAAATAGAAAATTTCATGAGTTAATGAAGTAGCTTGCTATAAATAAAATATTTCATGAGTTAATGAAGTAGCCTGCTAAAAATAGAATATTTCATGAGTTCATGAAGTAGCTTGCTAAAAATAGAATATTTCATGAGTTAACGAAGTAGCTTGCTACAAATAGAATATTTCATGAGTTAATGAAGTAGCTTGCTACAAATAGAATATTTCATGAGTTAATGAAGTAGCTTGCTACAAATAGAATATTTCATGAGTTAATGAAGTAGCTTGCTACAAATAGAATATTTCATGAGTTAATGAAGTAGCTTGCTACAAATAAAATATTTCTTGAGTTAAGGAAGTAGCTTGCTACAAATAAAATATTTCATGAGTTAAGGAAGTAGCTTGCTACAAATAAAATATTACTTGAGTTAATGAAGTAGCTTGCTACAAATAAAATATTTCTTGAGTTAAGGGAGTAGCTTGCTACAAATAGAATATTTCTTGAGTTAAGGAAGTAGCTTGCTACATATAGAATATTTCATGAGTTAATGAAGTAGCTTGCTACAAATAAAATATTTCTTGAGTTAAGGAAGTAGCTTGCTACAAATAAAATATTTCTTGAGTTAAGGAAGTAGCTTGCTACAAATAAAATATTTCTTGAGTTAAGGAAGTAGCTTGCTACAAATAAAATATTTCTTGAGTTAAGGAAGTAGCTTGCTACAAATAGAATATTTCATGAGTTAATAAAGAAGCTTGCTACAAATAAAATATTTCTTGAGTTAAGGAAGTAGCTTGCTACAAATAAAATATATCTTGAGTTAAGGAAGTAGCTTGCTACAAATAAAATATTTCATGAGTTAATGAAGTAGCTTGCTACAAATAGAATATTTCATGAGTTAATGAAGTAGCTTGCTACAAATAGAATATTTCATGAGTTAAGGAAGTAGCTTGGTACAAATGAAATATTTCTTGAGTTAAGTATGTAGCTTGCTACAAATGAAATATTTCTTGAGTTAAGGAAGTAGCTTGCTGCAAAAAAATATATCAGGAGTCTTACGATTTGCTTCTAATTTTTTATTTGTGCCGTCATATAATTTGTGCCGTCCTATAATTTGTGCCGTCACATAATGATCTTTCTTCTATTTTCCACTTCCTTACTTTAATATTTATATTTGTGTGGTTGTGTATAACAATACCAGAGTTGCCATTGTTGAATTAAGTAGCCAAGTAGGTCACTTATACAAGTATAATATTTCATGCTAGCTGTACCCTGCAAAACCTTTGCATGGAGTTATATTCACTTAAGTTTGATCAGTAGGCTAGGTTATTTTTGGTTTTGGACAGATCCGATTTTTCATGATTTTATTAAAATTTAAAAATGCAATATGCTGTGGAAATACAATATATATATATATTAGGGCTGTACCGGAATCCGATTCCGGTTCCTGTTAAGCCGGATTCCGGCAATTTTAACAAATCCGGTTCCGATTCCGGTTCCTGTTAAAATGTGCCGGATTTAAGCCGGATTTCTTTGTTGTTTGAAATTTGTAAGATATTTTTTTAGCGCAACATAATTTTGAAATAATTAGGGCTATACAATTAAATTAAAACAATAACTTCCTTTGCTTTTTTAAAACTACAATAACGTCGATCGCTTTTAGTTCTAAATGTAAGTATAAATATATTAAAAAGGAAGATTTGAATCGTATTTAGTCTAGTAATACGACACCTTATCTTCAGCTACTTTTGATTCCGTGTTTTCTATAAACTATATTTAGCTATTAAAGTTTAACTTCTTTAAAGAGCAGACAACGATCTATTTTTGGGTGTTTACAGTTTAAAAATAGTTCAATAATTTATTTTTCTGCAATTTTTTTTATTTAGTGGATTTTGTCACGATTTGGATACAATTCCTAGCATATTTAAATAAATAACTTGAAGAAACATTTTTAATTGAACATTAAAGTGATATTGATTTAGATTTGAAAGGAATTTAAATTGCGTTTTATGGGAAATAGTCAGATAATGATTTAAAGGAAAGTATCAATGAAATAACACGGTTCGGTGACGTCACTATGGAAAACTAAAGAAAAATGAACTATCGGGTGGTGCCACAGTATATATATATATATATATATATATATATATATATATACATATATATATATATATATATATTTGGAATTCATTTATTAATAAGCATGTTTATTATACTTTCTAAGATATGTTACCCATTTCTTTGTTTGATTGTAGTAGAAACCAAGTTAATTTAGGTACAGCTTTATTAAAATAAATTTTTAAAACAAAGAACCTGTTATTTTGACAGATTAATCTTTCTTAACTCATGATTGGGGAAGGGGCTTTAGTCACATTCTTCAAAATCTAAATGGTTAATACTGTTTTTTGCTATCTAGAACTTAAAAACTAAATTTTTATTCTTTTTTTCATTCTTATATCTTTTTTATGTTAGGCGAGAACTTACTACTTCGTTCGGAAGAGTTACTATTTAATTTGATAAAATCCGGTTCCTGTTCCGATTCCGGCAGGATTCAAATTTTAAATCCGATTCCGGTTCCGATTCCTGCAGGATCTAAAAATTACAATCCGGTACAGCCCTAATATATATATATATATATATATATATATATATATATATTTAAATGAAATTATTTCACAATTTGACCTATGGGTTTCACGTTTGCAAACTGCAGAAGCAATTCAAAACATTAGATTTAAAAAAAAAAACATTAAACTAATTGATGCGCCGGCAAGATGCCATTTTGAATTCTTGATTACTACTTTCGATATAACGCAGACGTGAGACCGCAATTATTTATATGGATGTTATAAAAATATAAAATGGCTATACTCACCGGATTTGTATTTTATTTTTTTTTTACAATTTTTTAAGTTGTAATAATTCTGGGTTTATATTCATTTCTCAAGTAATGACTGTTTAAAACTACTAGTGACACACATTTAGTATAAATATTTAACAAATATATTTCATGAGATATCTTATAATGCCAGAAATTTCATTGTTGAATAAGTTGCCAAATAACTTAAATATAAATTGAAGAGTCATTTATATGCTTATGTATATATAATTCTTATTTATTAATATGTAATAACTCTGAACTTATTCTGTACTGTATTACTGTCAAGTATACAACATTAACATATATACAGTCTTTGTAGGATATTGTTAAATAAAATGCAATATAATACGTTTGTAGGATATTGTTATATAAAATGTAATATAATACGGTGTAGGATATTGTTATATAAAATGTAATACAATTCTTTTGTAGGATATTGTTATATAAAATGTAATATAATACACTGTAGGATATTGTTAAATAAAATGTGATATAATACTTTGTAGGATATTGTTATGTAAAATGTAATATAATACGGTGTAGGACCTGTGTTTTAAACTACATTTGTATGCTTTTGTTTTTATTCACTTTTGTGTTGTTTTACGTTCAAGTATACAACCTAATTAATAGTAAGTTTAAAAATGGTTTAAAAATTTGGGATTGGGGAGGGGGAGATAGATAGATAATATAAATGCATTTAATAACTTTACTGTTATATTTGAGGTTATACTGATTTTTATTAAGTCATATTTCGATCTCTTCAATGTCATGGAAATCCCAGCCTTATTGATAATGAAATAATTTAAATGTACTTAATAGGTTCGTGGAATGAAACTGTCCTCCCGGACAGTATTATGTATAGTCTAGTATTATGTATAGTCTAGCATTATGTATATTCTAGTAAATGTATAGTCTAGTATATGTAGTCTACTATATGTATAGTCTAGTATTATGTATAGTCTAGTATATCTATAGTCTAGTATTATGTATAGTCTAGCATTATGTATATTCTAGTATATGTATAGTCTACTATATATAGTCTACTATATGTATAGTCTAGTATTATGTATAGTCTACTATATGTATAGTCTAGTATATGTATAGTCTAGTATTATGTGTAGTCTAGTATTATGTATAGTCTAGTATTATGAAACTACAAGTCTTGTTGCACAGTTTTTTCGGTGCTAAATTAGATTAACTTCAGACTTTCAGTAAGTCTCTCATATCACATTAACATGGTGTTATGTGACACTTTATGTGTGTACGAGGATATCTCAAAGTTAAAGCCCTTCCAAACATGTACTCTTATTCTAGGGGTGCCATTTTAAATTGTCATTACAACCAAGTCGGGGGTGAGTGGGGGTGGGAGGAAGAGAAAATACAAAGTAGGGAGAGGACAGAAAATACAAAGTAGGGAGGGGACAGAAAATACAAAGTAGGGAGAGGACAGAAAATACAAAGTAGGGAGGGGACAGAAAATACAAAGTAGGGAGAGGACAGAAAATACAAAGTAGGGAGAGGACAGAAAATACAAAGTAGGGAGGGGACAGAAAATACAAAGTAGGGAGAGGACAGAAAATACAAAGTAGGGAGGGGACAGAAAATACAAAGTAGGGAGAGGACAGAAAATACAAAGTAGTGAGAGGACAGAAAATACAAAGTAGGGAGGGGACAGAAAATACAAAGTAGGGAGGGGACAGAAAATACAAAGTAGGGAGGGGACAGAAAATACAAAGTAGGGAGAGGACAGAAAATACTAAGTAGTGAGAGGACAGAAAATACAAAGTAGGGAGGGGACAGAAAATACAAAGTAGGGAGAGGACAGAAAATACAAAGTAGGGAGGGGACAGAAAATACAAAGTAGGGAGAGGACAGAAAATACAAAGTAGGGAGGGGACAGAAAATACAAAGTAGGGAGGGGACAGAAAATACAAAGTAGGGAGGGGACAGAAAATACAAAGTAGGGAGGGGACAGAAAATACAAAGTAGGGAGAGGACAGAAAATACAAAGTAGGGAGGGGACAGAAAATACAAAGTAGGGAGAGGACAGAAAATACAAAGTAGGGAGGGGACAGAAAATACAAAGAAGGGAGAGGACAGAAAATACAAAGTAGGGAGGGGACAGAAAATACAAAGTAGGGAGAGGACAGAAAATACAAAGTAGGGAGGGGACAGAAAATACAAAGTAGGGAGGGGATAAGGGTACAAGATAGAGAGGAAGATAGAGTATAGACTTAGTGCAGGGTATCTCTGTTGTTGGCCGATGTAAGCTATATGATGAATGGCTCACCTCCCAGTGGTAGAGTGGGTAAAGATAATTGTACTTTAGTGTTGAAAAATGAAATCACCATCAATCGTAATAGCCAACTAACCATACATGTGTGTATTAAATTTACATAAATCTATTTCCTTCTGTAGCTGTCTCATTCAGTCCATCTCTGATTGTTGTCTCTCACCCGGGGATGGGGAAACATGTTCAGCCCCCTGACGGCGGCCCTGAACGTCTTATTCTTGTTAGGATAGCCTCCATGATGATTTTTATCTATATATCTATGAAACTAATATATAATATAATTTATTTTCTTTTATCACGGCTTACATGAATGACTCCTGCGGAAGCAGATTTGCTATAGACGGTGAGTTTTGAGAAATCCAATTCTTCAATTCCATTTAGGGCAACCGTTAGTTTCATCAACTTTATTGACCTAGTTATATGTCCTGACCACCTAGTTATATGTCCTGACCACCTAGTTATATGTCCTGACCACCTAGTTATATGCCATGACCAGGCTTGCGGAGCCGCCATATTTTTTCCGGCTCCGGATCCAGCTCCGGCTCCCACAAATTTGACGGCTCCGGCTCGGCTCCGGCTCCCTATTAAGATAGTATCACACGAGACAAATTTTTTTGTAATTGCGCCACGCAAACATGCCGCTTATAAAAAGTTATGCAATTTTTGCCGCGTTCACCCCATAGTCAGGAACTTGAAAAATATACGCATGTCGGTTTTACTAAAAACAAACCATTTCAGTGCCTCCAGAATCGTATCATTATTTTCGACCGAAGTTTCACTAGTCGCCATTTTCAAAAGTAATAAAAAGTTATTTCAATGATCAAATTAGCAAATAGTAAAATGATACATTATTTAAAATATTTTAAAGACTTCAGTATTTATATTTATTATTTATAAATTCGAAGTGACTATTCGGACCCGAGAACCAATAAACTCCGATTTTTATTCGGACCCCGTCCCAATAAAGTCTGATTGTTATTCGGACCCACAGCCTTATAAATTTATCTACTCTATTTCAGCTATTCTGTTTATAATAAAATTGTTAAATACAGAAAGCGATCATTTTATTTTTAGTCTATTACAATTTTGCGGTCAAATAATATACAAAATGACGCGTTCTATTTGTCGTCGTAGTAAAAATTTTTTTTTAAATGATTGATACAATTATTCTATGAAATAAAACTGTTTTAACTTTATATATAACAAAATAATATACCATTAAAAAATTTTCGGAGGGTAAACAAGATTTAAAACGAATACAAAACGATTCCCCATTAAAGATTTCTTGTGGTGATGTGCGTGCACGCTATCATTTAAATGCTGTTACTGTTTTGGCGTTTGAAAAACATGACAACATTTCAAATTGTAGGAGAAAAACAATGAAACAAATTTGGAATTTTAAAGTTAAAAAAAAATTCAGCTTTAAAAAAAAACATTTGGGAGCCGTGGAGCCGCCAGATTTTTTCGGCTCCGGCTCCAGCGAAAAATGCGGCTCCACGGCTCCTCGGTTCCGGCTCCGAAAGCCTAGCCATGACCACCTAGTTATATGTCCTGACCACCTAGTTATATGCCATGACCACCTAGTTATATGTCCTGACACCTAGTTGTACTGTTGTTGGCCGACGTAAACTATATGATGAATGGCTCACCTCCCAGTGGTAGAGTGGGAAAAGATAATTGTATTTTAGTGTTGAAAAATGAAATCACCATCAATCGTAATAGCTCCGGCTCCAGCGAAAAATGCGGCTCCACGGCTCCTCGGTTCCGGCTCCGCAAGCCTAGCCATGACCACCTACTTATCTGTGCTGACCACCTAGTTATATGCCATAACCACCTAGTTATATGTCCTGACACTAGTCATCTGTCCTGACCACCTAGTTATCTGTCCTGATCACCTAGTTATCTGTCCTGACCACCTAGTTATCTGTGCTGACCAGCTAGTTATATGTCCTGACACTAGTCATCTGTCCTGACCAGCTAGTTATATGTCCTGACCACCTAGTAATCTGTCCTGACCATCTAGTTATCTGTGATGACCACCTAGTTATCTGTCCTGACACCTAGTAATCTGTCCTGACCATCTAGTTATATGTCCTGACACCTAGTTATATGTCCTGACACCTAGTTATATGTCCTGACCACCTATTTATATGTCCTGACACCTAGTAATCTGTCCTGACCATCTAGTTATATGTCCTGACACCTAGTTATATGTCCTGACCACCTAGTTATATATCCTGACACCTAGTAATCTGTCCTGACCTAGTTATCTGTCTTGACCACATAGTTATCTGTCTTGACCACCTAGTTATCTGTCCAGACCACCTAGTCATCTGTCCTGACCACCTAGTTATCTGTCTTGACCACCTAGTTATCTGTCTTGACCACCTAGTTATCTGTCCAGACCACCTAGTCATCTGTCCTGACCACCTAGTTATCTGTCCTAACCACCTAGTTATCTGTCTTGACCACCTAGCTATCTGTCCTGACCACCTAGTTATCTTTCCTGACCACCTAGTTATCTGTCTTGACCACCTAGTTATCTGTCCTTACCACCTAGTTATATGTCCTGACACCTAGTAATCTGTCCTGACCATCTAGTTATATGTCCTGACACCTTGTTATATGTCCTGACACCTAGTTATCTGTCCTGACCACCTAGTTATCTGTCCTGACCACCTAGTTATATGTCCTGACACCTAGTAGTCTGTCCTGACCATCTAGTTATATGTCATGACAGTAGTCATCTGTCCTGACCACCTAGTTATATGTCCTGACCACCTAGTTATATGTCCTGACAGTAGACATCTTTCCTGACCACCTAGTTATATGCCATGACCACCTAGTTATCTGTCCTGACCACCTAGTTATATGTCCTGACACCTAGTTATATACAATGACATCCTAGTTATATGCAATGACCACCTAGTTATATGTCCTGAACATCTTTTTGTTTTAATTACACTTGTGCTATGTCTTCTGCCAGGCTGATGACCTGCGGCTATTATAGCACTCTCTGTGATAGAAGTGTTGTAATCTATATAAATAGATTTTTCTTTGGTTATTGGTCTATTTTTTTACTGTACACAGTCGAGTACCCCCCCCCCCCCAGACACAAGCTAGTAAAATAAAAGTAAAATAAACAATTATTTAAACCTATTACATATTATTTCAACTTCTAACTCTACACAATTAAATATTCAGACGAAATCTGTCCATTAATCACATTAATCCACTCCTTCCCAATAATGAATCGACCATCAGGAAGAGACTAGTAGCTTCCAACCTCTTTATACTGACAGCACAGTTAACTTGTTCAAGTGCATGAAAAGTGGACACAGTAATTATTGTATCAAAATGATGATTTGTCGCCAGTTATTTTTATACTAATTATATAAGATGGCATATATACATATGATGGCATGTATTAATTACATAGGATGGCATGTATTAATTACATAGGATGGCATGTACTAGTTACATAGAATGGCATGTATTAATTACATAGGATGGCATGTACTAGTTACATAGAATGGCATGTACTAATTACATAGGATGGCATGTACTAATTACATAGGATGGCATGTACTAGTTACATAGGATGGCATGTACTAGTTACATATGATGTCATGTACTAATTACATAGGATGGCATGTACTAGTTACATAGGATGGCATGTACTAGTTACATAGGATGGCATGTATTAATTACATAGGGTGGCATGTACTAGTTACATAGAATGGCATGTATTAATTATATAGAATGGCATGTATTAATTACATAGGATGGCATGTACTGGTTACATAGGATGGCATGAATCTTGATAACACATGCACCTGTGAAATAGAAGCAGTTTCCTCTCATTATTTTTATTATTATTAAGAATGAACGAAAATGGAAAATCAATTTATTGTAACATTTTTCTCCTTTATTTGCATTTTTTACAGTTAAGTCGCAAAAACCAAATACTTTTCTTGTATGTCGCTGATCCTAAATGTTGGAAAACTTCCAAATTAATCAATGAACACAGACTCGGGTTGAGTCAACTCAGTAAACCTAACAATAAAGTAAACATAAATTGATACAAATGGCTGCATATCAGAGGTGTGCGGATCTTGAAATTTAGCGTCCGCGTCCGTCCGCGGATTTCTATCAATGATCCGCGTCCGCGTCCGCTGAATCTTACAACATCGGTCCGCAGTCAGTCCGCGCGTCCGCCTGGCTGAAATTTAGCTCTTTAAACGAATTGAAATTTTTTATGGTAACGCTAAAGAAGATCCGCGTCAGTCCGCGAGTCCGCAACTTAACCATACGAAGCGTCCGCTGTCAGTCCGTGGATTCGAAAAAGTATGCAAATCTGCGTCCGCAAGCGGACGCGTCCGCTGTCCGCTCATCTCAGCTGCATATGTGTCTATTACATACACTGAGCTGTGATATAACTGGAGTTCTCATTAAGCTGAAAGACAGGAACATGTTTGTCTGCCGTCATTTAGAAGATATATTTAAAGAGACGCCGCCATCCCCCGGCGGAAGTTGTGTCACTCGACCCCGCCCAAGTGTCACTCGACCCCGCCTATGTGCCACTCGACCCCGCCCATGTGTCACTCGACTCCGCCCATGTGCCACTCGACCCCGCCCATGTGCCACTCGACCCCGCCCAATTGGCACTCGACCCGCCTATGTGGCACTCGACACCGCCCATGTTTCACTCGACCCCGCCCATGTGCCACTCGACCCCGCCCATGTGCCACTCGACCCCGCCCATGTGCCACTCGACCCCGCCCATGTGGCACTAAACCCCGCCCATGTGTCACTAGACCCCGCCCATGTGTCACTCGAACATGACATACAGTGACCATCAATGCCTTAAGTCATTCAACACCCACCATGACATACAGTGACCATCAATGCCCCAAGTCATTCAACTCCCACCATGACATACAGTGACCATCAATGCCCATTGCCATTCAACTCCCACCATGACATACAGTGACCATCAACGCCCCAAGTCACTCAACACTCACCATGACATACAATGACCATCAATGCCCATGGTCATTCAACTCCCACCATGACATACAGTGACCATCAATGCCTTAAGTCACTCAACACCCACCATGACATACAGTAACCATCAATGCCCATGGTCATTCAACTCCCACCATGACATACAGTGACCATCAATGCCCATGGTCACTCAACACCCACCATGACATACAGTGACCATCAATGCCTTAAGTCACAAAACACCCACCATGACATACAGTGACCATCAATGCCCATGGTCATTCAACTACCACCATGACATACAGTGACCATCAATGCCTTAAGTCACTCAACACCCACCATGACATACAGTGACCATCAATGCCTTAAGTAACTCAACTCCCACCATGACATACAGTGACCATCAATGCCCATGGTCACTCAACTCCCACCATGACATACAGTGACCATCAAAGCCCATGGTCATTCAACTCCCACGATGACATACAGTGACCATCAATGCCCATGGTCATTCAACTCCCACCATGACATACAGTGACCATCAATGCCTTAAGTCACTCAACACCCACCATGACATACAGTGACCATCAATGCCTTAAGTCACTCAACTCCCACCATGACATACAGTGACCATCAATGCCCCGAGTCACTCAACTCCCACCATGACATACAGTGATCATCAATGCCCCAAGTCACTCAACTCCCACCATGACATACAGTGACCATCAATGCCCATGGCCATTCAACTCCCACCATGACATACAGTGACCATCAATGGCTTAAGTCACTCAACTCCTATCATGGCATACAGCGACCATCAATGCCCATGGCCATTCAACTCCCACCATGACATACAGTGACCATCAATGCCCCAAGTCACTCTAAACCCACCATGACATACAGTGACCGTCAATGCCCATGGTCATTCAACTCCCACCATGACATACAGTGACCATCAATGCCTTAAGTCACTCAACTCCCACCATGACATACAGTGACCATCAATGCCCCAAGTCACTCAACACCCACCTTGACATACATTGACCATCAATGCCCATGGTCATTCAACTCCCAACATGACATACAGTGACCATCAATGCCCATGGTCATTCAACTCCCACCATGACATACAGTGACCATCAATGCCTTAAGTCACTCAACACCCACCATGACATACAGTGACCATCAATGACCCAAGTCACTCAAAACCCACCATGACAAACAGTGACCATCAATGCCCATGGTCATTCAACTCCCACCATGACATACAGTGACCATCAATGCCTTAAGTCACTCAACTCCCACCATGATATACAGTGACCATCAATGCCCCAAGTCACTCAACACCCACCATGACATACAGTGACCATCAATGCCTTAAGTCACTCAACTCCCACCATGACATAAAGTGACCATCAATGCCCATGGCCATTCAACTCCCACCATGACATACAGTGACCATCAATGCCCCGAGTCACTCAACTCCCACCATGACATCCAGTGATCATCAATGCCCCAAGTCACTCAACACCCACCACGACATACAGTGACCATCAATGTCTCAAGTCACTCAACTTCCACCATGACATACAGTTACCATCAATGCCCATGGCCATTAAACTCCCACCATGACATACAGTGACCATCAATGCCTTAAGTCACTAAACTCCTATCCTGGCATACAGCGACCATCAATGCCCATGGCCATTCAACTTCCACCATGACATACAGTGACCATCAATGCCCATGGTCATTCAACTACCACCATGACATACAGTGACCATCAAAGCCTTAAGTCACTCAACACCCACCATGACATACAATGACCATCAATGCCCATGGTCATTCAACTCCCACCATGACATACAATGACCATCAAAGCCTTAAGTCACTCAACATCCACCATGACATACAGTGACCATCAATGCCCATGGTCATTCAACTCCCACCATGACATACAGTGACCATCAATGACTTAAGTCACTCAACTCCCACCATGACATACAGTGACCATCAATGGCCATGGCCATTCAACTCCCACCATGACATACAGTGACCATCAATGCCCATGGTCATTCAACTCCCACCATGTCATACAGTGACCATCAAAGCCTTAAGTCACTCAACACCCACCATGACATACAGTGACCATCAATGCCCATGGTCATTCAACTCCCACCATGACATACAGTGACCATCAATGCCCCAAGTTACTCAACTCCCACCATGACATACAGTGACCATCAATGCCCATGGTCATTCAACTCCCACCATGACATACAGTGACCATCAATGCCCATGGTCATTCAACTCCCACCATGACATACAGTGACAGTCAATGCCTTAAGTCACTCAACACCCACCATGACATACAGTGACCATCAATGCCCCAAGTCACTTAACACCCACCATGACATACAGTGACCATCAATGCCCATTGTCATTCAACTCCCACCATGACATACAGTGACCATCAATGCCTTAAGTCACTCAACTCCCACCATGACATACAGTGACCATCAATGCCCGAAGTCACTCAACACCCACCATGACATACAGTGACCATCAATGCCCATGGTCATTAAACTCCCACCATGACATACAGTAAACATCAATGCCTTAAGTCACTCAACTCCCACCATGACATACAGTGACCATCAATGCCCATGGCCATTAAACTCCCACCATGACATACAGTGACCATCAATGCCCATGGTCATTCAACTCCCACCATGACATACAGTGACCATCAAAGCCTTAAGTCACTCAACACCCACCATGACATACAGTGACCATCAATGCCCATGGTCATTCAACTCCCACCATGACATACAGTGACCATCAAAGCCTTAAGTCACTCAACATCCACCATGACATACAGTGACCATCAATGCCCATGGTCATTCAACTCCCACCATGACATACAGTGACCATCAATGACTTAAGTCACTCACCTCCCACCATGACATACAGTGACCATCAATGGCCATGGCCATTCAACTCCCACCATGACATACAGTGACCATCAATGCCCATGGTCATTCAACTCCCACCATGTCATACAGTGACCATCAAAGCCTTAAGTCACTCAACACCCACCATGACATACAGTGACCATCAATGCCCATGGTCATTCAACTCCCACCATGACATACAGTGACCATCAATGCCCCAAGTTACTCAACTCCCACCATGACATACAGTGACCATCAATGCCCATGGTCATTCAACTCCCACCATGACATACAGTGACCATCAATGCCTTAAGTCACTCAACACCCACCATGACATACAGTGACCATCAATGCCCCAAGTCACTCAACACCCACCATGACATACAGTGACCATCAATGCCCATGGTCATTCAACTCCCACCATGACATACAGTGACCATCAATGCCTTAAGTCACTCAACTCCCACCATGACATACAGTGACCATCAATGCCCGAAGTCACTCAACACCCACCATGACATACAGTGACCATCAATGCCCATGGTCATTCAACTCCCACCATGACATACAGTGACCATCAATGCCTTAAGTCACTCAACTCCCACCATGACATACAGTGACCATCAATGCCCATGGCCATTCAACTCCCACCATGACATACAGTGACCATCAATGCCCATGGTCATTCAACTCCCACCATGACATACAGTGACCATCAAAGCCTTAAGTCACTCAACACCCACCATGACATACAGTGACCATCAATGCCCATGGTCATTCAACTCCCACCATGACATACAGTGACCATCAATGACTTAATGCACTCAACTCCCACCATGACATACAGTGACCATCATTGCCCATGGCCATTCAACTCCCACCATGACATACAGTGACCATCAATGCCCATGGTCATTCAACTCCCACCATGACATACAGTGACCATCAAAGCCTTAAGTCACTCAACTCCCACCATGACATACAGTGACCATCAATGCCCATGGTCATTCAACTCCCACCATGACATACAGTGACCATCAATGCCTTAAGTCACTCAACTCCCACCATGACATACAGTGACCATCAATGCCCATGGTCATTCAACTCCCACCATGACATACAGTGACCATCAATGCCCATGGTCATTCAACTCCCACCATGACATACAGTGACCATCAATGCCCCAAGTCACTCAACACCCACCATGACATACAGTAACCATCAATGCCCATGGTCATTCAACTCCCACCATGACATACAGTTACCATCAATGCCCCAAGTTACTCAACACCCACCATGACATACAGTGACCATCAATGCCCATGGTCATTCAACTCCCACCATGACATACAGTGACCATCAATGCCTATGGTCATTCAACTCCCACCATGACATACAGTGACCATCAATGCCTTAAGTCACTCAACACCCACCATGACATACAGTGACCATCAATGCCCCAAGTCACTCTAAACCCACCATGACATACAGTGACCGTCAATGCCCATGGTCATTCAACTCCCACCATGACATACAGTGACCATCAATGCCTTAAGTCACTCAACTCCCACCATGACATACAGTGACCATCAATGCCCCAAGTCACTCAACACCCACCTTGACATACATCGACCATCAATGCCCATGGTCATTCAACTCCCACCATGACATACAGTGACCATCAATGCCTTAAGTCACTCAACTCCCACCATGACATACAGTGACCATCAATGCCCATGGCCATTCAACTCCCACCATGACATACAGTGACCATCAATGCCCCGAGTCACTCAACTCCCACCATGACATACAGTGATCATCAATGCCCCAAGTCACTCAACACGCACAATGACATACAGTGACCATCAATGCATCAAGTCACTCAACTCCCACCATGACATACAGTGACCATCAATGCCCATGGCCATTCAACTCCCACAATGACATACAGTGACCATCAATGCCTTAAGTCACTCAACTCCTATCATGGCATAAAGCGACCATCAATGCCCATGGCCATTCAACTCCCACCATGACATACAGTAACCATCATTGCCCATGGTCATTCAACTCCCACCATGACATACAGTGACCATCAATGCCTATGGTCATTCAACTCCCACCATGACATACAGTGACCATCAATGCCCATGGTCATTCAACTCCCACCATGACATACAGTGACCATCAATGCGCATGGCCATTCAATTCCCACCATGACATACAGTGACCATCAATGCCCCAAGTTACTCAACTCCCACCATGACATACAGTGACCATCAATGCCCATGGTCATTCAACTCCCACCATGACATACAGTGACCATCAATGCCCACGGTCATTCAACTCCCACCATGACATACAGTGACCATAAAAGCCTTTAGTCACTAAACACCCACCATGACATACAGTGACCATCAATGCCCATGGTCATTCAACTCCCACCATGACATACAGTGACCATCAATGACTTAAGTCACTCAACTCCCACCATGACATACAGTGACCATCAATGCCCATGGCCATTCAACTCCCACCATGACATACAGTGACCATCAATGCCCATGGTCATTCAACTCCCACCATGTCATACAGTGACCATCAAAGCCTTAAGTCACTCAACACCCACCATGACATACAGTGACCATCAATGCCCATGGTCATTCAACTCCCACCATGACATACAGTGACCATCAATGCCTTAAGTCACTCAACTCCCACCATGACATACAGTGACCATCAATGCCCATGGTCATTCAACTCCCACCATGACATACAGTGACCATCAATGCCTTAAGTCACTCAACTCCCACCATGACATACAGTGACCATCAATGCCCATGGTCATTCAACTCCCACCATGACATACAGTGACCATCAATGCCCATGGTCATTCAACTCCCACCATGACATACAGTGACCATCAATGCCCCAAGTCACTCAACACCCACCATGACATACAGTGACCATCAATGCCCATGGTCATTCAGCTCCCACCATGACATACAGTGACCATCAATGCCTTAAGTCACTCAACACCCACCATGACATACAGTGACCATCAATGCCTAAAGTCACTCTAAACCCACCATGACATACAGTGAACGTCAATGCCCATGGTCATTCAACTCCCACCATGACATACAGTGACCATCAATGCCTTAAGTCACTCAACTCCCACCATGACATACAGTGACCATCAACGCCCCAAGTCACTCAACACCCACCTTGACATACATTGACCATCAATGCCCATGGTCATTCAACTCCCACCATGACATACAGTGACCATCATTGCCTTAAGTCACTCAACTCCCACCATGACAAACAGTGACCATCAATGCCCATGGCCATTCAACTCCCACCATGACATACAGTGACCATCAATGCCCCGAGTCACTCAACTCCCACCATGACATACAGTGATCATCAATGCCCCAAGTCACTCAACACCCACAATGACATACAGTGACCATCAATGCCTCAAGTCACTCAACTCCCACCATGACATACAGTGACCATCAATGCCCATGGCCATTCAACTACCACCATGACATACAGTGACCATCAATGCCTTAAGTCACTCAACTCCTATCATGGCATACAGCGACCATCAATGCCCATGGCCATTCAACTCCCACCATGACATACAGTAACCATCATTGCCCATGGTCATTCAACTCCCACCATGACATACAGTGACCATCAATGCCTATGGTCATTCAACTCCCACCATGACATACAGTGACCATCAATGCCCATGGTCATTCAACTCCCACCATGACATACAGTGACCATCAATGCGCATGGCCATTCAACTCCCACCATGACATACAGTGACCATCAATGCCCCAAGTTACTCAACTCCCACCATGACATACAGTGACCATCAATGCCCATGGTCATTCAACTCCCACCATGACATACAGTGACCATCAATGCCCACGGTCATTCAACTCCCACCATGACATACAGTGACCATCAAAGCCTTAAGTCACTCAACACCCACCATGACATACAGTGACTATCAATGCCCATGGTCATTCAACTCCCACCATGACATACAGTGACCATCAATGACTTAAGTCACTCAACTCCCACCATGACATACAGTGACCATCAATGCCCATGGCCATTCAACTCCCACCATGACATACAGTGACCATCAATGCCCATGGTCATTCAACTCCCACCATGTCATACAGTGACCATCAAAGCCTTAAGTCACTCAACACCCACCATGACATACAGTGACCATCAATGCCCATGGTCATTAAACTCCCACCATGACATACAGTGACCATCAATGCCTTAAGTCACTCAACTCCAACCATGACATACAGTGACCATCAATGCCCATGGTCATTCAACTCCCACCATGACATACAGTGACCATCAATGACCATGGTCATTCAACTCCCACCATGACATACAGTGACCATCAATGCCTATGGTCAATCAACTCCCACCATGACATACAGTAACCATCAATGCCCCAAGTCACTCAACACCCACCATGACATACAGTAACCATCAATGCCCATGGTCATTCTGCTCCCACCATGACATACAGTGACCATCAATGCCTTAAGTCTCTCAACACCCACCATGACATACAGTGACCATCAATGCCCCGAGTCACTCAACTCCCACCATGACATACAGTGACCATCAATGCCCATGGTCATTCAACTCCCACCATGTCATACAGTGACCATCAAAGCCTTAAGTCACTCAACACCCACCATGACATACAGTGACCATCAATGCCCATGGTCATTAAACTCCCACCATGACATACAGTGACCATCAATGCCTTAAGTCACTCAACTCCAACCATGACATACAGTGACCATCAATGCCCATGGTCATTCAACTCCCACCATGACATACAGTGACCATCAATGACGATGGTCATTCAACTCCCACCATGACATACAGTGACCATCAATGCCTATTGTCATTCAACTCCCACCATGACATACAGTGACCATCAATGCCCCAAGTCACTCAACACCCACCATGACATACAGTAACCATCAATGCCCATGGTCATTCTGCTCCCACCATGACATACAGTGACCATCAATGCCTTAAGTCACTCAACTCCTATCATGGCATACAGCGACCATCAATGCCCATGGCCATTCAACTCCCACCATGACATACAGTGACCATCAATGCCCATGGTCATTCAACTCCCACCATGACATACAGTGACCATCAATGCCTATGGTCATTCAACTCCCACCATGACATACAGTGACCATCAATGCCCATGGCCATTCAACTCCCACCATGACATACAGTGACCATCAATGCCCCAAGTTACTCAACACCCACCATGACATACAGTGACCATCAATGCCCATGGTCATTCAACTCCCACCATGACATACAGTGACCATCAATGCCCATGGTCATTCAACTCCCACCATGACATACAGTGACCATCAATGCCTTAAGTCACTCAACACCCACCATGACATACAGTGACCATCAATGCCCCAAGTCACTCTAAACCCACCATGACATACAGTGACCATCAATACCCATGGTCATTCAACTCCCACCTTGACATACAGTGACCATCAAAGCCTTAATTCACTCAACTCCCACCATGACATACAGTGACCATCAATGCCCCAAGTCACTCAACACCCACCTTGACATACAGTGACCATCAATGACCATGGTCATTCAACTCCCACCATGACATACAGTGACCATCAATGCCCATGGTCATTCAACTCCCACCATGACATACAGTGACCATCATTGCCTTAAGTCACTCAACTCCCACCATGACAAACAGTGACCATCAATGCCCATGGCCATTCAACTCCCACCATGACATACAGTGACCATCAATGCCCCAAGTCACTCAACTCCCACCATGACATACAGTGACCATCAATGCCCCAAGTCACTCAACTCCCACCATGACATACAGTGACCATCAATGCCTCAAGTCACTCAACTCCCACCATGACATACAGTGACCATCAATGCCCATGGCCATTCAACTCCCACCATGACATACAGTGACCATCAATGCCTTAAGTCACTCAACTCCTATCATGGCATACAGCGACCATCAATGCCCATGGCCATTCAACTCCCACCATGACATACAGTGACCATCATTGCCCATGGTCATTCAACTCCCACCATGACATACAGTGACCATCAGCGCCTATGGTCATTCAACTCCCACCATGACATACAGTGACCATCAATGCCCATGGTCATTCAACTCCCACCATGACATACAGTGACCATCAATGCGCATGGCCATTCAACTCCCACCATGACATACAGTGACCATCAATGCCCCAAGTTACTCAACTCCCACCATGACATACAGTGACCATCAATGCCCATGGTCATTCAACTCCCACCATGACATACAGTGACCATCAATGCCCACGGTCATTCAACTCCCACCATGACATACAGTGACCATCAAAGCCTTAAGTCACTCAACACCCACCATGACATACAGTGACCATCAAAGCCTTAAGTCACTCAACACCCACCATGACATACAGTGACCATCAATGCCCATGGTCATTCAACTCCCACCATGACATACAGTGACCATCAATGCCTTAAGTCACTCAACTCCCACCATGACATACAGTGACCATCAATGCCCATGGTCATTCAACTCCCACCATGACATACAGTGACCATCAATGCCCATGGTCATTCAACTCCCACCATGACATACAGTGACCATCAATGCCTTAAGTCACTCAACACCCACCATGACATACACTGACCATCAATGCCCATGGTCATTCAACTCCCACCATGACATACAGTGACCATCAATGCCTTAAGTCACTCAACTCCCACCATGACATACAGTGACCATCAATGCCCATGGTCATTCAACTCCCACCATGACATACAGTGACCATCAATGCCCATGGTCACTCAACTCCCACCATGACATACAGTGACCATCAATGCCCATGGCCATTCAACTCCCACCATGACATACAGTGACCATCAATGCCCCAAGATACTCAACACCCACCATGACATACAGTAACCATCAATGCCCATGGTCATTCAACTCCCACCATGACATACAGTGACCATCAATGCCTTAAGTCACTCAACACCCACCATGACATACAGTGACCATCAATGCCCCAAGTCACTCAACTCCCACCATGACATATAGTGACCATCAATGCCCATGGCCATTCAACTCCCACCATGACATACAGTGACCATCAATGCCTTAAGTCACTCATCTCCTATCATGGCATACAGCGACCATCAATGCGCATGGCCATTCAACTCCCACCATGACATACAGTGACCATCAATGCCCATGGTCATTCAACTCCCACCATGACATACAGTGACAATTAATGCCTATGGTCATTCAACTCCCACCATGACATACAGTGACCATCAATGCCCATGGCCATTCAACTCCCACCATGACATACAGTGACCATCAATGCCCCAAGTTACTCAACACCCACCATGACATACAGTGACCATCAATGCCCATGGTCATTCAACTCCCACCATGACATACAGTGACCATCAATGCCCATGGTCATTCAACTCCCACCATGACATACAGTGACCATAATGCCTTGAGTCACTCAACACCCACCATGACATACAGTGACCATCAATGCCCCAAGTCACTCTAAACCCACCATGACATACAGTGACCGTCAATGCCCATGGTCATTCAACTCCCACCTTGACATACAGTGACCATCAATGCCTTAAGTCACTCAACTCCCACCATGACATACAGTGACCATCAATGCCCCAAGTCACTCAACACCCACCTTGACATGCATTGACCATCAATGCCCATGGTCATTCAACTCCCACCATGACATACAGTGACCATCATTGCCTTAAGTCACTCAACTCCCACCATGACAAACAGTGACCATCAATGCCCATGGCCATTCAACTCCCACCATGACATACAGTGATCATCAATGCCCCAAGTCACTCAACACCCACAATGACATACAGTGACCATCAATGCCTCAAGTCACTCAACTCCCACCATGACATACAGTGACCATCAATACCCATGGCCATTCAACTCCCACCATGACATACAGTGACCATCAATGCCTTAAGTCACTCAACTCCTATCATGGCATACAGTGACCATCAAAGCCCATGGCCATTCAACTCCCACCATGACATACAGTGACCATCAATGCCCATGGTCATTCAACTCCCACCATGACATACAGTGACCATCAATGCCTATGGTCATTCAACTCCCACCATGACATACAGTGACCATCAATGCCCATGGCCATTCAACTCCCACCATGACATACAGTGACCATCAATGCCCCAAGTTACTCAACTCCCACCATGACATACAGTGACCATCAATGCCCATGGTCATTCAACTCCCACCATGACATACAGTGACCATCAATGCCCACGGTCATTCAACTCCCACCATGACATACAGTGACCATCAATGCCTTAAGTCACTCAACACCCACCATGACATACAGTGACCATCAATGCCCCAAGTCACTCAACTCCCACCATGACATACAGTGACCATCAATGCCCATGGTCATTCAACTCCCACCATGACATACAGTGACCATCAATGCCCATGGTCATTCAACTCCCACCATGACATACAGTGACCATCAATGCCCATGGTCATTCAACTCCCACCATGACATACAGTGACCATCAAAGCCTTAAGTCACTCAACACCCACCATGACATACAGTGACCATCAATGCCCATGGTCATTCAACTCCCACCATGACATACAGTGACCATCAATGCCTTAAGTCACTCAACTCCCACCATGACATACAGTGACCATCAATGCCCATGGTCATTCAACTCCCACCATGACATACAGTGACCATCAATGCCCAAGGTCATTCAACTCCCACCATGACATACAGTGACCATCAATGCCCATGGTCATTCAACTCCCACCATGACATACAGTGACCATCAATGCCTTAAGTCACTCAACTCCCACCATGACATACAGTGACCATCAATGCCTTAAGTCACTCAACTCCCACCATGACATACAGTGACCATCAATGCCCATGGCCATTCAACTCCCACCATGACATACAGTGACCATCAATGCCTTAAGTCACTCAACTCCCATCATGACATACAGTGACCATCAATGCCCATGGTCATTCAACTCCCACCATGACATACAGTGACCATCAATGCCCATGGTCATTCAACTCCCACCATGACATACAGTGACCATCAATGCCCATGGTCATTCAACTCCCACCATGACATACAGTGACCATCAATGCCCATGGCCATTCAACTCCCACCATGACATACAGTGACCATCAATGCCCCAAGATACTCAACACCCACCATGACATACAGTAACCATCAATGCCCATGGTCATTCAACTCCCACCATGACATACAGTGACCATCAATGCCCATGGTCACTCAACTCCCACCATGACATACAGTGACCATCAATGCCTTAAGTCACTCAACACCCACCATGACATACAGTGACCATCAATGCCTCAAGTCACTCAACTCCCACCATGACATACAGTGACCATCAATGCCCATGGTCACTCAACTCCCACCATGACATACAGTGACCATCAATGCCCATGGTCATTCAACTCCCACCATGACATACAGTGACCATCAATGCCCATGGTCATTCAACTCCCACCATGACATACAGTGACCATCAATGCCCATGGCCATTCAACTCCCACCATGACATACAGTGACCATCAATGCCCCAAGATACTCAACACCCACCATGACATACAGTGACCATCAATGCCCATGGTCATTCAACTCCCACCATGACATACAGTGACCATCAATGCCCTAGGTCATTCAACTCCCACCATGACATACAGTGACCATCAATGCCTTTAGTCACTCAACACCCACCATGACATACAGTGACCATCAATGCCTTAAGTCACTCAACACCCACCATGACATACAGTGACCATCAATGCCCATGGTCATTCAACTCCCACCATGACATACAGTGACCATCAATGCCTTAAGTCACTCAACTCCCACCATGACATACAGTGACCATCAATGCCCCAAGTCACTCAACTCCCACCATGACATACAGTGACCATCAATGCCCATGGTCATTCAACTCCCACCATGACATACAGTGACCATCAATGCCTTAAGTCACTCAACTCCCACCATGACATACAGTGACCATCAATGCCCATGGTCATTCAACTCCCACCATGACATACAGTGACCATCACTGCCTTAAGTCACTCAACTCCCACCATGACTCACATTGACCATCAATGCCCCGAGACACTCAACACCCACCATGACATACAGTGACCATCAATGCCTCAAGTCACTCAACTCCCACCATGACATACAGTGACCATCAATGCCCATGGTCATTCAACTCCCACCATGACATACAGTGACCATCAATGCCTTAAGTCACTCAACTCCTATCATGGCATACAGTGACCATCAAAGCCCATGGCCATTCAACTCCCACCATGACATACAGTGACCATCAATGCCCATGGTCACTCAACTCCCACCATGACATACAGTGACCATCAATGCCCATGGTCATTCAACTCCCACCATGACATACAGTGACCATCAATGCCCATGGTCATTCAACTCCCACCATGACATACAGTGACCATCAATGCCCATGGTCATTCAACTCCCACCATGACATACAGTGACCATCAATGCCCCAAGTCACTCAACTCCCACCATGACATACAGTGACCATCAATGCCCATGGTCATTCAACACCCACCATGACATACAGTGACCATCAATGCCCATGGTCATTCAACTCCCACCATGACATACAGTGACCATCAATGCCTTAAGTCACTCAACTCCCACCATGACATACAGTGACCATCAATGCCCCAAGTCACTCAACACCCACCATGACATACAGTGACCATCAATGCCCATGGTCATTAAACTCCCACCATGACATACAGTGACCATCAATGCCCATGGTCACTCAACTCCCACCATGACATACAGTGACCATCAATGCCCATGGTCATTCAACTCCCACCATGACATACAGTGACCATCAAAGCCTTAAGTCACTCAACACCCACCATGACATACAGTGACCATCAATGCCCATGGTCATTCAACTCCCACCGTGACATACAGTGACCATCAATGCCTTAAGTCACTCAACTCCCACCATGACATACAGTGACCATCAATGCCCATGGTCATTCAACTCCCACCATGACATACAGTGACCATCAATGCCCATGGTCATTCAACTCCCACCATGACATACAGTGACCATCAATGCCCATGGTCATTCAACTCCCACCATGACATACAGTGACCATCAATGCCTTAAGTCACTCAACTCCCACCATGACATACAGTGACCATCAATGCCCCAAGTCACTCAACTCCCACCATGACATACAGTGACCATCAATGCCTTAAGTCACTCAACACCCACCATGACATACAGTGACCATCAATGCCCATGGTCATTCAACTCCCACCATGACATACAGTGACCATCAATGCCCATGGTCATTCAACTCCCACCATGACATACAGTGACCATCAATGCCCCAAGTCACTCAACTCCCACAATGACATACAGTGACCATCAATGGCTTAAGTTACTCAACACCCACCATGACATACAGTGACAATCAATGTCCATGGCCATTTAACGCCCACCATAACATACAGTGACCATCAAAGCCCATGATCACTTAACGCCCACCATGACATACAGTGACCATAAATGCCCATGGCCATTCAACTCCCACCATGACATACAGTGACCATCAATGCCCCAAGATGTTCAACACCCACCATGACATACATAAACCATCAATGCCCATGGTCATTCAACACCCACCATGACATACAGTGACCATCAATGCCTTAAGTCACTCAACACCCACCAAGACATACAGTGACCATCACTGCCTTAAGTCACTCAACTCCTATCATGGCATACAGTGACCATCAAAGCCCATGGCCATTCAACTCCCACCATGACATACAGTGACCATCAATGCCTTAAGTCACTCAACACCCACCATGACATACAGTGACCATCACTGCCTTAAGTCACTCAACTCCCACCATGACTCACATTGACCATCAATGCCCCGAGACACTCAACTCCCACCATGACATACAGTGACCATCAATGCCTTAAGTCACTCAACACCCACCATGACATACAGTAACCATCAATGCCCATGGTCATTCAACTCCCACCATGACATACAGTGACCATCAATGCCTTAAGTCACTCAACTCCCACCATGACATACAGTGACCATCAATGCCCATGGTCATTCAACTCCCACCATGACATACAGTGACCATCAATGCCCATGGCCATTCAACTCCCACCATGACATACAGTGACCATCAATGCCCCAAGATACTCAACACCCACCATGACATACAGTGACCATCAATGCCCATGGTCATTCAACTCCCACCATGACATACAGTGACCATCAATGCCTTAAGTCACTCAACTCCCACCATGACATACAGTGACCATCAATGCCTTAAGTCACTCAACACCCACCATGACATACAGTGACCATCAATGCCTCAAGTCACTCAACTCCCACCATGACATACAGTGACCATCAATGCCCATGGTCACTCAACTCCCACCATGACATACAGTGACCATCAATGCCCATGGTCATTCAACTCCCACCATGACATACAGTGACCATCAATGCCCATGGTCATTCAACTCCCACCATGACATACAGTGACCATCAATGCCCATGGTCATTCAACTCCCACCATGACATACAGTGACCATCAATGCCCCAAGTCACTCAACTCCCACCATGACATACAGTGACCATCAATGCCCATGGTCATTCAAATCCCACCATGACATACAGTGACCATCAATGCCCATGTCACTCAACTCCCACCATGACATACAGTGACCATCAATGCCTTAAGTCACTCAACACCCACCATGACATACAGTGACCATTAATGCCCCAAGTCACTTAACACCCACCATGACATACAGTGACCATCAATGCCCCAAGTCACTCTAAACCCATCATGACATACAGTGATCGTCAATGCCCATGGTCATTAAACTCCCACCATGACATACAGTGACCATCAATGCCCATGGTCATTCAACTCCCACCATGACATACAGTGACCATCAATGCCCATGGTCATTCAACTCCCACCATGACATACAGTGACCATCAAAGCCTTAAGTCACTCAACACCCACCATGACATACAGTGACCATCAATGCCCATGGTCATTCAACTCCCACCATGACATACAGTGACCATCAATGCCTTAAGTCACTCAACTCCCACCATGACATACAGTGACCATCAATGCCCATGGTCATTCAACTCCCACCATGACATACAGTGACCATCAATGCCTTAAGTCACTCAACACCCACCATGACATACAGTGACCATCAATGCCTTAAGTCACTCAACTCCCACCATGACATACAGTGACCATCAATGCCCCAAGTCACTCAACTCCCACCATGACATACAGTGACCATCAATGCCCATGGTCATTCAACTCCCACCATGACATACAGTGACCATCAATGCCTTAAGTCACTCAACTCCTATCATGGCATACAGTGACCATCAAAGCCCATGGCCATTCAACTCCCATCATGACATACAGTGACCATCAATGCCCATGGTCATTCAACTCCCACCATGACATACAGTGACCATCAATGCCCATGGTCATTCAACTCCCACCATGACATACAGTGACCATCAATGCCCATGGCCATTCAACTCCCACCATGACATACAGTGACCATCAATGCCCCAAGATACTCAACACCCACCATGACATACAGTAACCATCAATGCCCATGGTCACTCAACTCCCACCATGACATACAGTGACCATCAATGCCCATGGTCATTCAACTCCCACCATGACATACAGTGACCATCAATGCCTTAAGTCACTCAACACCCACCATGACATACAGTGACCATCAATGCCCCAAGTCACTCAACACCCACCATGACATACAGTGACCATCAATGCCCATGGTCATTCAACTCCCACCATGACATACAGTGACCATCAATGCCTTAAGTCACTCAACTCCCACCATGACATACAGTGACCATCAATGCCCATGGTCATTCAACTCCCACCATGACATACAGTGACCATCAATGCCCCAAGTCACTCAACTCCCACCATGACATACAGTGACCATCAATGCCTTAAGTCACTCAACACCAACCATGACATACAGTGACCATCACTGCCTTAAGTCACTCAACTCCCACCATGACTTACATTGACCATCAATGCCCCGAGACATTCAACTCCCACCATGACATACAGTGACCATCAATGCCTCAAGTCACTCAACTCCCACCATGACATACAGTGACCATCAATGCCCATGGTCATTCAACTCCCACCATGACATACAGTGACCATCAATGCCCCAAGTCACTCAACTCCCACCATGACATACAGTGACCATCAATGCCTTAAGTCACTCAACTCCCACCATGACATACAGTGACCATCAATGCCCATGGCCATTCAACTCCCACCATGACATACAGTGACCATCAATGCCCCAAGATACTCAACACCCACCATGACATACAGTAACCATCAATGCCCATGGTCATTCAACTCCCACCATGACATACAGTGACCATCAATGCCCATGGTCATTCAACTCCCACCATGACATACAGTGACCATCAATGCCTTAAGTCACTCAACACCCACCATGACATACAGTGACCATCAATGCCCCAAGTCACTCAACACCCACCATGACATACAGTGACCATCAATGCCCATGGTCATTCAACTCCCACCATGACATACAGTGACCATCAATGCCTTAAGTCACTCAACTCCCACCATGACATACAGTGACCATCAATGCCCCAAGTCACTCAACTCCCACCATGACATACAGTGACCATCAATGCCCATGGTCATTCAACTCCCACCATGACATACAGTGACCATCAATGCCTTAAGTCACTCAACTCCCACCATGACATACAGTGACCATCAATGCCCATGGCCATTCAACTCCCACCATGACATACAGTGACCATCAATGCCTTAAGTCACTCAACACCCACCATGACATACAGTGACCATCAATGCCTCAAGTCACTCAACTCCCACCATGACATACAGTGACCATCAATGCCTTAAGTCACTCAACTCCTATCATGGCATACAGTGACCATCAAAGCCCATGGCCATTCAACTCCCATCATGACATACAGTGACCATCAATGCCCATGGTCATTCAACTCCCACCATGACATACAGTGACCATCAATGCCTATGGTCATTCAACTCCCACCATGACATACAGTGACCATCAATGCCCATGGTCATTCAACTCCCACCATGACATACAGTGACCATCAAAGCCTTAAGTCACTCAACACCCACCATGACATACAGTGACCATCAATGCCCATGGTCATTCAACTCCCACCATGACATACAGTGACCATCAATGCCTTAAGTCACTCAACTCCCACCATGACATACAGTGACCATCAATGCCCATGGTCATTCAACTCCCACCATGACATACAGTGACCATCAATGCCCATGGTCATTCAACTCCCACCATGACATACAGTGACCATCAATGCCTTAAGTCACTCAACTCCCACCATGACATACAGTGACCATCAATGCCTTAAGTCACTCAACTCCCACCATGACATACAGTGACCATCAATGCCCCAAGTCACTCAACTCCCACCATGACATACAGTGACCATCAATGCCTTAAGTCACTCAACACCCACCATGACATACAGTGACCATCAATGCCCCAAGTCACTCAACTCCCACCATGACATACAGTGACCATCAATGCCCATGGTCATTCAACTCCCACCATGACATACAGTGACCATCAATGCCTTAAGTCACTCAACACCCACCATGACATACAGTGACCATCAATGCCTTAAGTCACTCAACTCCCACCATGACATACAGTGACCATCAATGCCCATGGCCATTTAACGCCCACCATAACATACAGTGACCATCAATGCCCATGATCACTTATCTCCCACCATGACATACAGTGACCATCAAAGCCCATGGCCATTCAACTCCCACCATGACATACTGTGACCATCAATGCCCCAAGATACTCAACACCCACCATGACATACAGTAACCATCAATGCCCATGGTCATTCAACACCCACCATGACATACAGTGACCATCAATGCCTTAAGTCACTCAACACCCACCAATATATACAGTGACCATCACTGCCTTAAGTCACTCAACTCCTATCATGGCATACAGTGACCATCAAAGCCCATGGTCATTCAACTCCCACCATGACATACAGTGACCATCAATGCCTTAAGTCACTCAACACCCACCATGACATACAGTGACCATCACTGCCTTAAGTCACTCAACTCCCACCATGACTCACATTGACCATCAATGCCCCGAGACACTCAACTCCCACCATGACATACAGTGACCATCAATGACGAAAGATACTCAACACCCACCATGACATACAGTAACCATCAATGCCCATGGTCATTCAACTCCCACCATGACATACAGTGACCATCAATGCCCATGGTCATTCAACTCCCACCATGACATACAGTGACCATCAATGCCCATGGTCATTCAACTCCCACCATGACATACAGTGACCATCAATGCCCATGGCCATTCAACTCCCACCATGACATACAGTGACCATCAATGCCCCAAGATACTCAACACCCACCATGACATACAGTAACCATCAATGCCCATGGTCATTCAACTCCCACCATGACATACAGTGACCATCAATGCCTTAAGTCACTCAACACCCACCATGACATACAGTGACCATCAATGCCCATGGTCATTCAACTCCCACCATGACATACAGTGACCATCAATGCCTTAAGTCACTCAACTCCCACCATGACATACAGTGACCATCAATGCCCATGGTCATTCAACTCCCACCATGACATACAGTGACCATCAATGCCCATGGTCATTCAACTCCCACCATGACATACAGTGACCATCAATGCCTTAAGTCACTCAACACCCACCATGACATACAGTTACCATCAATGCCTTAAGTCACTCAACACCCACCATGACATACAGTGACCATCAATGCCCCAAGTCACTCAACTCCCACCATGACATACAGTGACCATCAATGCCTTAAGTCACTCAACTCCCACCATGACATACAGTGACCATCAATGCCCATGGTCACTCAACTCCCACCATGACATACAGTGACCATCAATGCCCATGGTCATTCAACTCCCACCATGACATACAGTGACCATCAATGCCTTAAGTCACTCAACACCCACCATGACATACAGTGACCATCAATGCCCCAAGTCACTCAACTCCCACCATGACATACAGTGACAATCAATGTCCATGGCCATTTAACGCCCACCATAACATACAGTGACCATCAAAGCCCATGATCACTTAACGCCCACCATGACATACAGTGACCATAAATGCCCATGGCCATTCAACTCCCACCATGACATACAGTGACCATCAATGCCCCGAGATGTTCAACACCCACCATGACATACATAAACCATCAATGCCCATGGTCATTCAACACCCACCATGACATACAGTGACCATCAATGCCTTAAGTCACTCAACACCCACCAATATATACAGTGACCATCACTGCCTTAAGTCACTCAACTCCTATCATGGCATACAGTGACCATCAAAGCCCATGGCCATTCAACTCCCACCATGACATACAGTGACCATCAATGCCTTAAGTCACTCAACACCCACCATGACATACAGTGACCATCACTGCCTTAAGTCACTCAACTCCCACCATGACTCACATTGACCATCAATGCCCCGAGACACTCAACTCCCACCATGACATACAGTGACCATCAATGACGAAAGATACTCAACACCCACCATGACATACAGTAACCATTAATGCCCATGGCCATTCAACTCCCACCATGACATACAGTGACCATCAATGCCCATGGTCATTCAACTCCCACCATGACATACAGTGACAATTAATGCCTATGGTCATTCAACTCCCGCCATGACATACAGTGACCATCAATGCCCATGGCCATTCAACTCCCACCATGATATACAGTGACCATCAATGCCCCAAAATACTCAACACCCACCATGACATACAGTGACCATCAATGCCCATGGTCATTCAACTCCCACCATGACATACAGTGACCATCAATGCCCATGGTCATTCAACTCCCACCATGACATACAGTGACCATCAATGCCTTAAGTCACTCAACACCCACCATGACATACAGTGACCATCAATGCCTCAAGTCACTCAACTCCCACCATGACATACA
Organism: Bulinus truncatus; assembly: GCA_021962125.1. Lineage (NCBI taxonomy): Eukaryota > Metazoa > Mollusca > Gastropoda > Planorbidae > Bulinus > Bulinus truncatus. The sequence continues at coordinate 2,770,571 of JAGDYQ010000069.1, forward strand.
GTAACCATCATTGCCCATGGTCATTCATCTCCCACCATGACATACAGTGACCATCAATGCCTATGGTCATTCAACTCCCACCATGACATACAGTGACCATCAATGCCCATGCTCATTAAACTCCCACCATGACATACAGTGACCATCAATGCGCATGGCCATTCAACTCCAACCATAACATACAGTGACCATCAATGCCCCAAGTTACTCAACTCCCACCATGACATACAGTGACCATCAATGCCCATGGTCATTCATATCCCACCATGACATACAGTGACCATCAATGCCCACGGTCATTCAACTCCCACCATGACATACAGTGACCATCAATGCCTTAAGTCACTCAACACCCACCATGACATACAGTGACCATTAATGCCCCAAGTCACTTAACACCCACCATGACATACAGTGACCATCAATGCCCCAAGTCACTCTAAACCCATCATGACATACAGTGATCGTCAATGCCCATGGTCATTAAACTCCCACCATGACATACAGTGACCATCAATGCCCATGGCCATTAAACTCCCACCATGACATACAGTGACCATCAATACCCATGGTCATTCAACTCCCACCATGACATACAGTGACCATCAAAGCCTAAAGTCACTCAACACCCACCATGACATACAGTGACCATCAATGCCCATGGTCATTCAACTCCCACCATGACATACAGTCACCATCAATGCCTTAAGTCATTCAACTCCCACCATGACATACAGTGACCATCAATGCCCATGGTCATTCAACTCCCACCATGACATACAGTGACCATCATTGCCTTAAGTCTTTCAACACCCACCATGACATACAGTGACCATCAATGCCTTAAGTCACGCAACTCCCACCATAACGTACAGTGACCATCAATGTCCCGAGTCACTCAACTCCCACCATGACATACAGTGACCATCAATGCCCATGGCCATTCAACTCCCACCATGACATGTAGTTACCATCAATGCCTTAAGTCAATCAACTCCTATCATGGCATACAGCGACCATCAATGCCCATGGCCATTCAACTCCCACCATGACATACAGTGACCATCAATGCCCATGGTCATTCAACTCCCACCATGACATACAGTGACAATTAATGCCTATGGTCATTCAACTCCCACCATGACATACAGTGACCATCAATGCCCATGGCCATTCAACTCCCACCATGATATACAGTGACCATCAATGCCCCAAAATACTCAACACCCACCATGACATACAGTGACCATCAATGCCCATGGTCATTCAACTCCCACCATGACATACAGTGACCATCAATGCCCATGGTCATTCAACTCCCACCATGACATACAGTGACCATCAATGCCTTAAGTCACTCAACACCCACCATGACATACAGTGACCATCAATGCCCCAAGTCACTCTAAACCCACCATGACATACAGTGACCGTCAATTCCCATGGTCATTCAACTCCCACCATGACATACAGTGACCATCAATGCCTTAAGTCACTCAACTCCCACCATGACATACAGTGACCATCAATGCCCATGGTCATTCAACTCCCACCATGACATACAGTGACCATCAATGCCCATGGTCATTCAAATCCCACCATGACATACAGTGACCATCATTGCCTTAAGTCTTTCAACACCCACCATGACATACAGTGACCATCAATGCCTTAAGTCACTCAACTCACACCATGACGTACAGTGACCATCAATGCCCCGAGTCATTCAACTCCCACCATGACATACAGTGACCATCAATGCCCCAAGTCACTCAACACCCACCATGACATACAGTGACCATCAATGCCCATGGTCATTCAACTCCCACCATGACATACAGTGACCATCAATGCCCCAAGTCACTCAACTCCCACCATGACATACAGTGTCCATCAATGCTTTAAGACACTCAACTCCCACCATGACATACAGTGTCCATCAATGCCCATGGCCATTCAACTCCCACCATGACATACAGTGACCATCAATGCCCCAAGTTACTCAACACCCACCATGACATAGAGTGACCATCAATGCCCATGGTCATTCAACTCCCACCATGACATACAGTAACCATCAATGCCCATGGTCATTCAACTCCCACCATGACATACAGTGACCATCAATGCCTTAAGTCACTCAACACCCACCATGACATACAGTGACCATCAATGCCCCAAGTCACTTTAAACCCACCATGACATACAGTGACCGTCAATGCCCATGGTCATTCAACTCCCACCATGACATACAGTGACCATCAATGCCTTTAGTCACTCAACTCCCACCATGACATACAGTGACCATCAATGCCCCAAGTCACTCAACACCCACCTTGACATACATTGACCATCAATGCCCATGGTCATTCAACTCCCACCATGACATACAGTGACCATCATTGCCTTAAGTCACTCAACTCCCACCATGACATACAGTGACCATCAATGCCCATGGCCATTCAACTCCCACCATGACATACAGTGACCATCAATGCCTCGAGTCACTCAACATCCACCATGACATACAGTGATTATCAATGCCCCAAGTCACTCAACACCTACAATGACATACAGTGACCATCAATGCCTTAAGTCACTCAACTCCTATCATGGCATACAGCGACCATCATTGCCCATGGCCATTCAACTCCCACCATGACATACAGTAACCATCATTGCCCATGGTCATTCAACTCCCACCATGACATACAGTGACCATCAATGCCTAAGGTCATTCAACTCCCACCATGACATACAGTGACCATCAATGCCCATGGTCATTCAACTCCCCACCATGACATACAGCGACCATCAATGCGCATGGCCATTCAACTCCCACCATGACATACAGTGACCATCAATGCCCCAAGTTACTCAACTCCCCCCTTGACATACAGTGACCATCAATGCCCATGGTCATTCAACTCCCACCATGACATACAGTGACCATCAATGCCCATGGTCATTCAACTCCCACCATGACATACAGTGACCATCAATGCCTTAAGTCACTCAACACCCACCATGACATACAGTGACCATTAATGCCCCAAGTCCTTTAACACCCACCATGACATACAGTGACCATCAATGCCCCAAGTCACTCAACACCCACCATGACATACAGTGACCATCAATGCCCATGGTCACTCAACTCCCACCATGACATACAGTGACCATCAATGCCTTAAGTCACTCAACTCCCACCATGACATACAGTGACCATCAATGCCCATGGCCATTCAACTCCCACCATGACATACAGTGACCATCAATGCCCATGGTCATTCAACTCCCACCATGACATACAGTGACCATCAAAGCCTTAAGTCACTCAACACCCACCATGACATACAGTGACCATCAATGCCCATGGTCATTCAACTCCCACCATGACATACAGTGACCATCAATGCCTTAAGTCACTCAACTCCCACCATGACATACAGTGACCATCAATGCCCATGGTCATTCAACTCCCACCATGACATACAGTGACCATCAATGCCCATGGTCATTCAACTCCCACCATGACATACAGTGACCATCAATGCCTTAAGTCACTCAACACCCACCATGACATACAGTGACCATCAATGCCTTAAGTCACTCAACTCCCACCATGACATACAGTGACCATCAATGCCCCGAGTCATTCAACTCCCACCATGACATACAGTGACCATCAATGCCCCAAGTCACTCAACACCCACCATGACATACAGTGACCATCAATGCCCATGGTCATTCAACTCCCACCATGACATACAGTGACCATCAATGCCTTAAGTCACTCAACTCCCACCATGACATACAGTGACCATCAATGCCTTAAGTCACTCAACTCCCACCATGACATACAGTGACCATCAATGCCCATGGTCATTCAACTCCCACCATGACATACAGTGACCATCAATGCCCCAAGATACTCAACACCCACCATGACATACAGTAACCATCAATGCCCATGGTCATTCAACTCCCACCATGACATACAGTGACCATCAATGCCCATGGTCATTCAACTCCCACCATGACATACAGTGACCATCAATGCCTTAAGTCACTCAACTCCCACCATGACATACAGTGACCATCAATGCCCCAAGTCACTCAACTCCCACCATGACATACAGTGACCATCAATGCCCCAAGTCACTCAACTCCCACCATGACATACAGTGACCATCAATGCCTTAAGTCACTCAACTCCCACCATGACATACAGTGACCATCAATGCCTTAAGTCACTCAACTCCCACCATGACATACAGTGACCATCAATGCCCATGGCCATTTAACGCCCACCATAACATACAGTGACCATCAATGCCCATGATCACTTAACTCCCACCATGACATACAGTGACCATCAATGCCCATGGTCATTCAACTCCCACCATGACATACAGTGACGATCAAAGCCTTAAGTCACTCAACACCCACCATGACATACAATGACCATCAATGCCCATGGTCATTCAACTCCCACCGTGACATACATACCATCAATGCCTTAAGTCACTCAACTCCCACCATGACATACAGTGACCATCAATGCCCATGGTCATTCAACTCCCACCATGACATACAGTGACCATCAATGCCCATGGTCATTCAACTCCCACCATGACATACAGTGACCATCAATGCCCATGGCCATTCAACTCCCACCATGACATACAGTGACCATCAATGCCCCAAGATACTCAACACCCACCATGACATACAGTAACCATCAATGCCCATGGTCATTCAACTCCCACCATGACATACAGTGACCATCAATGCCCATGGTCATTCAACTCCCACCATGACATACAGTGACCATCAATGCCCATGGCCATTCAACTCCCACCATGACATACAGTGACCATCAATGCCCCAAGTCACTCAACTCCCACCATGACATACAGTGACCATCAATGCCCATGGTCATTCAACTCCCACCATGACATACAGTGACCATCAATGCCCATGGTCATTCAACTCCCACCATGACATACAGTGACCATCAATGCCTTAAGTCACTCAACACCCACCATGACATACAGTGACCAATAATGCCCCAAGTCACTTAACACCCACCATGACATACAGTGACCATCAATGCCCCAAGTCACTCTAAACCCACCATGACATACAGTGATCGTCAATGCCCATGGTCATTAAACTCCCACCATGACATACAGTGACCATCAATGCCCATGGCCATTAAACCCCCACCATGACATACAGTGACCATCAATGCCCATGGTCATTCAACTCCCACCATGACATACAGTGACCATCAAAGCCTTAAGTCACTCAACACCCACCATGACATACAGTGACCATCAATGCCCATGGTCATTCAACTCCCACCATGACATACAGTCACCATCAATGCCTTAAGTCATTCAACTCCCACCATGACATACAGTGACCATCAATGCCCATGGTCATTCAACTCCCACCATGACATACAGTGACCATCATTGCCTTAAGTCACTTAACACCCACCATGACATACAGTGACCATCAATGCCTTAAGTCACGCAACTCCCACCATGACGTACAGTGACCATCAATGTCCCGAGTCACTCAACTCCCACCATGACATACAGTGACCATCAATGCCCATGGCCATTCAACTCCCACCATGACATGCAGTGACCATCAATGCCTTAAGTCACTCAACTCCTATCATGGCATACAGTGACCATCAAAGCCCATGGCCATTCAACTCCCATCATGACATACAGTGACCATCAATGCCCATGGTCATTCAACTCCCACCATGACATACAGTGACCATCAATGCCTATGGTCATTCAACTCCCACCATGACATACAGTGACCATCAATGCCCATGGCCATTCAACTCCCACCATGACATACAGTGACCATCAATGCCCCAAGATACTCAACACCCACCATGACATACAGTAACCATCAATGCCCATGGTCATTCAACTCCCACCATGACATACAGTGACCATCAATGCCCATGGTCATTCAACTCCCACCATGACATACAGTGACCATCAATGCCTTAAGTTACTCAACACCCACCATGACATACAGTGACCATCAATGCCCCAAGTCACTCTAAACCCACCATGACATACAGTGACCGTCAATGCCCATGGTCATTCAACTCCCACCTTGACATACAGTGACCATCAATGCCTTAAGTCACTCAACTCCCACCATGACATACAGTGACCATCAATGCCCCAAGTCACTCAACACCCGACTTGACATACAGTGACCATCATTGCCTTAAGTCACTCAACTCCCACCATGACAAACAGTGACCATCAATGCCTCAAGTCACTCAACTCCCACCATGACATACAGTGACCATCAATGCCCATGGCCATTCAACTCCCACCATGACATACAGTGACCATCAATGCCTTAAGTCACTCAACTCCTATCATGGCATACAGCGACCATCAATGCCCATGGCCATTCAACTCCCACCATGACATACAGTAACCATCATTGCTCATGGTCATTCAACTCCCACCATGACATACAGTGACCATCAATGACTATGGTCATTCAACTCCCACCATGACATACAGTGACCATCAATGCCCATGGTCATTCAACTCCCACCATGACATACAGTGACCATCAATGCGCATGGCCATTCAACTCCCACCATGACATACAGTGACCATCAATGCCCATGGTCATTCAACTCCCACCATGACATACAGTGACCATCAATGCCCACGGTCATTCAACTCCCACCATGACATACAGTGACCATCAATGCCTTAAGTCACTCAACACCCACCATGACATACAGTGACCATTAATGCCCCAAGTCACTTAACACCCACCATGACATAAAGTGACCATCAATGCCCCAAGTCACTCTAAACCCACCATGACATACAGTGATCGTCAATGCCCATGGTCATTAAACTCCCACCATGACATACAGTGACCATCAATGCCCATGGCCATTAAACTCCCACCATGACATACAGTGACCATCAATGCCCATGGTCATTCAACTCCCACCATGACATACAGTGACCATCAAAGCCTTAAGTCACTCAACACCCACCATGACATACAGTGACCATCAATGCCCATGGTCATTCAACTCCCACCATGACATACAGTGACCATCAATGCCTTAAGTCACTCAACTCCCACCATGACATACAGTGACCATCAATGCCCATGGTCATTCAACTCCCACCATGACATACAGTGACCATCAATGCCCATGGTCATTCAACTCCCACCATGACATACAGTGACCATCATTGCCTTAAGTCATTTAACACCCACCATGACATACAGTGACCATCAATGCCTTAAGTCACGCAACTCACACCATGACGTACAGTGACCATCAATGCCCCGAGTCATTCAACTCCCACCATGACATACAGTGACCATCAATGCCCCAAGTCACTCAACACCCACCATGACATACAGTGACCATCAATGCCCATGGCCATTCAACTCCCACCATGACATACAGTAACCATCAATGCCCCATGTTACTCAACTCCCACCATGACATACAGTGACCATCAATGCCCATGGCCATTCAACTCCCACCATGACATACAGTGACCATCAATGCCTTAAGTCACTCAACTCCTATCATGGCATACAGCGACCATCAATGCCCATGGCCATTCAACTCCCACCATGACATACAGTAACCATCATTGCCCATGGTCATTCAACTCCCACCATGACATACAGTGACCATCAATGCCTATGGTCATTCAACTCCCACCATGACATACAGTGACCATCAATGCCCATGGTCATTCAACTCCCACCATTACATACAGTGACCATCAATGCGCATGGCCATTCAACTCCCACCATGACATACAGTGACCATCAATGCCCCAAGTTACTCAACTCCCACCATGACATACAGTGACCATCAATGCCCATGGTCATTCAACTCCCACCATGACATACAGTGACCATCAATGCCCACGGTCATTCAACTCCCACCATGACATACAGTGACCATCAATGCCTTAAGTCACTCAACACCCACCATGACATACAGTGACCATTAATGCCCCAAGTCAATTAACACCCACCATGACATACAGTGACCATCAATGCCCCAAGTCACTCTAAACCCACCATGACATACAGTGATCGTCAATGCCCATGGTCATTAAACTCCCACCATGACATACAGTGACCATCAATGCCCATGGCCATTAAACTCCCACCATGACATACAGTGACCATCAATGCCCATGGTCATTCAACTCCCACCATGACATACAGTGACCATCAAAGCCTTAAGTCACTCAACACCCACCATGACATACAGTGACCATCAATGCCCATGGTCATTCAACTCCCACCATGACATACAGTGACCATCAATGCCTTAAGTCACTCAACTCCCACCATGACATACAGTGACCATCAATGCCCATGGTCATTCAACTCCCACCATGACATACAGTGACCATCAATGCCCATGGTCATTCAAATCCCACCATGACATACAGTGACCATCATTGCCTTAAGTCTTTCAACACCCACCATGACATACAGTGACCATCAATGCCTTAAGTCACGCAACTCACACCATGACGTACAGTGACCATCAATGCCCCGAGTCATTCAACTCCCACCATGACATACAGTGACCATCAATGCCCCAAGTCACTCAACACCCACCATGACATACAGTGACCATCAATGCCCATGGTCATTCAACTCCCACCATGAAATACAGTGACCATCAATGCCCCAAGTCACTCAAATCCCACCATGACATACAGTGTCCATCAATGCTTTAAGTCACTCAACTCCCACCATGACATACAGTGACCATCAATGCCCATGGCCATTCAACTCCCACCATGACATACAGTGACCATCAATGCCCCAAGTTACTCAACACCTACCATGACATAGAGTGACCATCAATGCCCATGGTCATTCAACTCCCACCATGACATACAGTAACCATCAATGCCCATGGTCATTCAACTCCCACCATGACATACAGTGACCATCAATGCATTAAGTCACTCAACACCCACCATGACATACAGTGACCATCAATGCCCCAAGTCACTTTAAACCCACCATGACATACAGTGACCGTCAATGCCCATGGTCATTCAACTCCCACCATGACATACAGTGACCATCAATGCCTTAAGTCACTCAACTCCCACCATGACATACAGTGACCATCAATGCCCCAAGTCACTCAACACCCACCTTGACATACATTGACCATCAATGCCCATGGTCATTCAACTCCCACCATGACATACAGTGACCATCATTGCCTTAAGTCACTTAACTCCCACCATGACAAACAGTGACCATCAATGCCCATGGCCATTCAACTCCCACCATGACATACAGTGACCATCAATGCCTCGAGTCACTCAACTCCCACCATGACATACAGTGATCATCAATGCCCCAAGTCACTCAACACCCACAATGACATACAGTGACCATCAATGCCTCAAGTCACTCAACTCCCACCATGAAATACAGTGACCATCAATGCCCATGGCCATTCAACTCCCACCATGACATACAGTGACCATCAATGCCTTAAGTCACTCAACTCCTATCATGGCATACAGCGACCATCAATGCCCATGGCCATTCAACTCCCACCATGACATACAGTAACCATCATTGCCCATGGTCATTCAACTCCCACCATGACATACAGTGACCATCAATGACTATGGTCATTTAACTCCCACCATGACATACAGTGACCATCAATGCCCATGGTCATTCAACTCCCACCATGACATACAGTGACCATCAATGCGCATGGCCATTCAACTCCCAACATGACATACAGTGACCATCAATGCCCCAAGTTACTCAACTCCCCCCTTGACATACAGTGACCATCAATGCCCATGGTCATTCAACTCCCACCATGACATACAGTGACCATCAATGCCCACGGTCATTCAACTCCCACCATGACATACAGTGACCATCACTGCCTTAAGTCACTCAACACCCACCATGACATACAGTGACCATTAATGCCCCAAGTCCTTTAACACCCACCATGACATACAGTGACCATCAATGCCCCAAGTCACTGAAAACCCACCATGACATACAGTGACCATCAATGCCCATGGTCATTAAACTCCCACCATGACATACAGTGATCATCAATGCCTTAAGTCACTCAACTCCCACCATGACATACAGTGACCATCAATGCCCATGGCCATTAAACTCCCACCATGACATACAGTGACCATCAATGCCCATGGTCATTCAACTCCCACCATGACATACAGTGACCATCAAAGCCTTAAGTCACTCAACACCCACCATGACATACAGTGACCATCAATGCCCATGGTCATTCAACTCCCACCATGACATACAGTGACCATCAATGCCTTAAGTCACTCAACTCCCACCATGACATACAGTGACCATCAATGCCTTAAGTCACTCAACTCCCACCATGACATACAGTGACCATCAATGCCCATGGTCATTCAAATCCCACCATGACATACAGTGACCATCATTGCCTTAAGTCTTTCAACACCCACCATGACATACAGTGACCATCAATGCCTTAAGTCACGCAACTCCCACCATGACGTGCAGTGACCATCAATGCCCCGAGTCATTCAACTCCCACCATGACATACAGTGACCATCAATGCCCCAAGTCACTCAACACCCACCATGACATACAGTGACCATCAATGCCCATGGTCATTCAACTCCCACCATGACATACAGTGACCATCAATGCCCCAAGTCACTCAACTCCCACCATGACATACAGTGACCATCAATGCTTTAAGTCACTCAACTCCCACCATGACATACAGTGACCATCAATGCCCATGGCCATTCAACTCCCACCATGACATACAGTGACCATCAATGCCCCAAGTTACTCAACACCCACCATGACATACAGTGACCATCAATGCCCATGGTCATTCAACTCCCACCATGACATACAGTGACCATTAATGCCCATGGTCATTCAACTCCCACCATGACATACAGTGACCATCAATGCCTTAAGTCACTCAACTCCCACCATGACATACAGTGACCATCAATGCCCCAAGTCACTTTAAACCCACCATGACATACAGTGACCGTCAATACCCATGGTCATTCAACTCCCACCATGACATACAGTGACCATCAATGCCTTAAGTCACTCAACTCCCACCATGACATACAGTGACCATCAATGCCCCAAGTCACTCAACACCCACCTTGACTTACATTGACCATCAATGCCCCTGGTCATTCAACTACCACCATGACATACAGTGACCATCATTGCCTTAAGTCACTCAACTCCCACCATGACAAACAGTGACCATCAATGCCCATGGCCATTCAACTCCCACCATGACATACAGTGACCATCAATGCCTCGAGTCACTCAACTCCCACCATGACATACAGTGATCATCAATGCCCCAAGTCACTCAACACCCACAATGACATACAGTGACCATCAATGCCTCAAGTCACTCAACTCCCACCATGACATACAGTGACCATCAATGCCCATGGCCATTCAACTCCCACCATGCCATACAGCGACCATCAATGCCCATGGCCATTCAACTCCCACCATGACATACAGTGACCATCATTGCTCATGGTCATTCAACTCCCACCATGATATACAGTGACAATCAATGCCTATGGTCATTCAACTCCCACCATGACATACAGTGACCATCAATGCCCATGGTCATTCAACTCCCACCATGACATACAGTGACCATCAATGCGCATGGCCATTCAACTCCCAACATGACATACAGTGACCATCAATGCCCCAAGTTACTCAACTCCCCCCTTGACATACAGTGACCATCAATGCCCATGGTCATTCAACTCCCACCATGACATACAGTGACCATCAATGCCCACGGTCATTCAACTCCCACCATGACATACAGTGACCATCACTGCCTTAAGTCACTCAACACCCACCATGACATACAGTGACCATTAATGCCCCAAGTCCTTTAACACCCACCATGACATACAGTGACCATCAATGCCCCAAGTCACTCTAAACCCACCATGACATACAGTGACCGTCAATGCCCATGGTCATTAAACTCCCACCATGACATACAGTGATCATCAATGCCTTAAGTCACTCAACTCCCACCATGACATACAGTGACCATCAATGCCCATGGCCATTAAACTTCCACCATGACATACAGTGACCATCAATGCCCATGGTCATTCAACTCCCACCATGACATACAGTGACCATCAAAGCCTTAAGTCACTCAACACCCACCATGACATACAGTGACCATCAATGCCCATGGTCATTCAACTCCCACCATGACATACAGTGACCATCAATGCCTTAAGTCACTCAACTCCCACCATGACATACAGTGACCATCAATGCCTTAAGTCACTCAACTCCCACCATGACATACAGTGACCATCAATGCCCATGGTCATTCAAATCCCACCATGACATACAGTGACCATCATTGCCTTAAGTCTTTCAACACCCACCATGACATACAGTGACCATCAATGCCTTAAGTCACGCAACTCCCACCATGACGTGCAGTGACCATCAATGCCCTGAGTCATTCAACTCCCACCATGACATACAGTGACCATCAATGCCCCAAGTCACTCAACACCCACCATGACATACAGTGACCATCAATGCCCATGGCCATTCAACTCCCACCATGACATACAGTGACCATCAATGCCCCAAGTCACTCAACTCCCACCATGACATACAGTGACCATCAATGCTTTAAGTCACTCAACTCCCACCATGACATACAGTGACCATCAATGCCCATGGCCATTCAACTCCCACCATGACATACAGTGACCATCAATGCCCCAAGTTACTCAACACCCACCATGACATACAGTGACCATCAATGCCCATGGTCATTCAACTCCCACCATGACATACAGTGACCATTAATGCCCATGGTCATTCAACTCCCACCATGACATACAGTGACCATCAATGCCTTAAGTCACTCAACTCCCACCATGACATACAGTGACCATCAATGCCCCAAGTCACTCAACACCCACCTTGACATACATTGACCATCAATGCCCCTGGTCATTCAACTCCCACCATGACATACAGTGACCATCATTGCCTTAAGTCACTCAACTCCCACCATGACAAACAGTGACCATCAATGCCCATGGCCATTCAACTCCCACCATGACATACAGTGACCATCAATGCCTCGAGTCACTCAACTCCCACCATGACATACAGTGACCATCATTGCTCATGGTCATTCAACTCCCACCATGATATACAGTGACAATCAATGCCTATGGTCATTCAACTCCCACCATGACATACAGTGACCATCAATGCCCATGGTCATTCAACTCCCACCATGACATACAGTGACCATCAATGCCTGAAGTCTCTCAACTCCCACCATGACATACAGTGACCATCAATGCCCGATGTCACTCAACACCCACCATGACATACAGTGACCATCAATGCCCATGGTCATTCAACTCCCACCATGACATACAGTGACCATCAATGCCTTAAGTCACTCAACTCCCACCATGACATACAGTGACCATCAATGCCCGATGTCACTCAACACCCACCATGACATACAGTGACCATCAATGCCTATGGTCATTAAACTCCCACCATGACATACAGTAACCATCAATGCCTTAAGTCACTCAACTCCCACCATGACATACAGTGACCATCAATGCCCATGGCCATTAAACTCCCACCATGACATACAGTGACCATCAATGCCCATGGCCATTCAACTCCCACCATGACATACAGTGACCATCAATACCCATGGTCATTCAACTCCCACCATGTCATACAGTGACCATGAAAGCCTTAAGTCACTCAACACCCACCATGACATACAGTGACCATCAATGCCCATGGTCATTCAACTCCCACCATGACATACAGTGACCATCAAAGCCCCAAGTCACTCAACACCCACCATGACATACAGTAACCGTCAATGCCCATGGTCATTCAACTCCCACCATGACATACAGTGACCATCAATGCCTTAAGTCACTCAACACCCACCATGACATACAGTGACCATCAATGCCTTAAGTCACTCAACTCCCACCATGACATACAGTGACCATCAATGCCCCAAGTTACTTAACACCCACCATGACATTCAGTGACGATCAATGCCCATGGTCATTCAACTCCCACCAAGACATACAGTGACCATCAATGCCCATGGTCATTCAACTCCCACCATGACATACAGTGACCATCAATGCCTTAAGTCACTCAACACCCACCATGACATACAGTGACCATCAATGCCCCAAGTCACTCTAAACCCACTATGACATACAGTGACCATCAATGCCTTAAGTCACTCAACTCCCACCATGACATACAGTGACCATCAATGACCCAAGTCACTCAACACCCACCTTATCATACATTGACCATCAGTGCCCATGGTCACTCAACTCCCACCATGACAAACAGTGACCATCAATGCCTTAAGTCACTCAACTCCCACCATGACATACAGTGACGATCAATGCCTTAAGTCACTCAACTCCCACCATGACATACAATGACCATCAATGCCCCAAGTCACTCAACACCCACCATGACATACAGTGACCATCAATGCCCATGGTCATTAAACTCCCACCATGACATACAGTGATCATCAATGCCTTAGGTCACTCAGCTCCCACCATGACATACAGTGACCATTAATGCCCATGGTCATTCAAATCCCACCATGACATACAGTGGCCATCAATGCCCATTGTCATTCAACTCCCACCATGACATACAGTGACCATCAATGGCTATGGCCATTCAACTCCCACCATGACATACAGTGACCATCAATGCCTTAATTCACTCAACACCCACCATGACATACAGTGACCATCAATGCCCCAAGTCACTCAACTCCCACCATGACATACAGTGACCATCAATGCCTTAAGTCACTCAACACCCACCATGACATACAGTGACCATCAATGCCCATAGTCATTCAACTCCCACCATGACATACAGTGACCATCAATGCCCATGGCCATTCAACTCCCACCATGATATACAGTGACGATCAATGCCCCAAGATACTCAACACCCACCATGACATACAGTAACCATCAATGCCCATGGTCATTCAACTCCCACCATGACTTACAGTGACCATCAATGCCCATGGTCATTAAACTCCCACCATGACATACAGTTATTATCAATGCCCATGGTCATTCATCTCCCACCATGACATACATTGACCATTAATGCCTTAAGTCACTCAACTCCCACCATGACATACAGTGACCATCAATGCCCATGGTCATTCAACTCCCACCATGACATACAGTGACCATCAATGCCCATGGTCATTCAACTCCCACCATGACATACAGTGACCATCAATGCCCATGGTCATTCAACTCCCACCATGACATACAGTGACCATCAATGCCCCAAGTCACTCAACACCCACCATGACATACAGTAACCATCAAAGCCCATAGTCATTCAACTCCCACCATGACATACAGTGACCATCAATGCCTTAAGTCACTCAACACCCACCATGACATACAGTGACCATAAATGCCTTAAGTCACTCAACTCCCACCATGACATACAGTGACCATCAATGCCCATGGTCATTCAACTCCAACCATGACATACAGTGATCATCAATGCCCCAAGTCACTCAACTCCCACCATGACATACAGTGACCATCAATGCCAATGGCCATTCAACTCCCACCAGGACATACAGTGACCATCAATGGCTTAAGTCACTCAACTCCTATCATGCCATACAGCGACCATCAATGCCCATGGCCATTCAACTCCCACCATGATATACAGTGACAATCAATGCCCCGAGTCACTCAACTCCCACCATGACATACAGTGATAATCAATGCCCCAAGTTACTCAACACCCACCATGACATACAGTGACCATCAATGCCTCAAGTCACTCAACTCCCACCATGACATACAGTGACCATCAATGCCCATGGCCATTCAACTCCCACCATGACATACAGTGACCATCACTGCATTAAGTCACTCAACTCCTATCATGGCATACAGCGACCATCAATGCCCATGGCCATTCAACTCCCACCATGACATACAGTGACCATCATTGCCCATGGTCATTCAACTCCCACCATGACATACAGTGACCATCAATGCCTATGGTCATTCGACTCCCACCATGACATACAGTGACCATCAATGCCCATGGTCATTCAACTCCCACCATGACATACAGTGACCATCAATGCCCACGGTCATTCAACTCCCACCATGACATACAGTGACCATTAATGCCCCAAGTCACTTAACACCCACCATGACATACAGTGACCATCAATGCCCCAAGTCACTCTAAACCCACCATGACATACAGTGACCGTCAATGCCCATGGTCATTAAACTCCCACCATGACATACAGTGAACATCAATGCCTTAAGTCACTCAACTCCCACCATGACATACAGTGACCATCAATGCCCATGGCCATTAAACTCCCACCATGACATACAGTGACCATCAATGCCCATGGTCATTCAACTCCCACCATGACATACAGTGACCATCAAAGCCTTAAGTCACTCAACACCCACCATGACATACAGTGACCATCAATGCCCATGGTCATTCAACTCCCACCATGACATACAGTGACCATCAATGCCTTAAGTCACTCAACTCCCACCATGACATACAGTGACCATCAATGCCTTAAGTCACTCAACTCCCACCATGACATACAGTGACCATCAATGCCCATGGTCATTCAAATCCCACCATGACATACAGTGACCATCATTGCCTTAAGTCTTTCAACACCCACCATGACATACAGTGACCATCAATGCCTTAAGTCACGCAACTCCCACCATGACGTACAGTGACCATCAATGCCCCGAGTCATTCAACTCCCACCATGACATACAGTGACCATCAATGTCCCAAGTCACTCAACACCCACCATGACATACAGTGACCATCAATGCCCATGGTCATTCAACTCCCACCATGACATACAGTGACCATCAATGCCCCAAGTCACTCAACTCCCACCATGACATACAGTGACCATCAATGCTTTAAGTCACTCAACTCCCACCATGACATACAGTGACCATCAATGCCCATGGCCATTCAACTCCCACCATGACATACAGTGACCATCAATGCCCCAAGTTACTCAACACCCACCATGACATACAGTGACCATCAATGCCCATGGTCATTCAACTCCCACCATGACATACAGTGACCATTAATGCCCATGGTCATTCAACTCCCAACATGACATACAGTGACCATCAATGCCTTAAGTCACTCAACACCCACCATGACATACAGTGACCATCAATGCCCCAAGTCACTTTAAACCCACCATGACATACAGTGACCGTCAATACCCATGGTCATTCAACTCCCACCATGACAAACAGTGACCATCAATGCCCATGGCCATTCAACTCCCACCATGACATACAGTGACCATCAATGCCTCGAGTCACTCAACTCCCACCATGACATACAGTGATCATCAATGCCCCAAGTCACTCAACACCCACAATGACATACAGTGACCATCAATGCCTCAAGTCACTCAACTCCCACCATGAAATACAGTGACCATCAATGCCCATGGCCATTCAACTCCCACCATGACATACAGTGACCATCAATGCCTTAAGTCACTCAACTCCTATCATGGCATACAGCGACCATCAATGCCCATGGCCATTCAACTCCCACCATGACATACAGTAACCATCATTGCCCATGGTCATTCAACTCCCACCATGACATACAGTGACCATCAATGACTATGGTCATTTAACTCCCACCATGACATACAGTGACCATCAATGCCCATGGTCATTCAACTCCCACCATGACATACAGTGACCATCAATGCGCATGGCCATTCAACTCCCAACATGACATACAGTGACCATCAATGCCCCAAGTTACTCAACTCCCCCCTTGACATACAGTGACCATCAATGCCCATGGTCATTCAACTCCCACCATGACATACAGTGACCATCAATGCCCACGGTCTTTCAACTCCCACCATGACATACAGTGACCATCACTGCCTTAAGTCACTCAACACCCACCATGACATACAGTGACCATTAATGCCCCAAGTCCTTTAACACCCACCATGACATACAGTGACCATCAATGCCCCAAGTCACTCTAAACCCACCATGACATACAGTGACCGTCAATGCCCATGGTCATTAAACTCCCACCATGACATACAGTGATCATCAATGCCTTAAGTCACTCAACTCCCACCATGACATACAGTGACCATCAATGCCCATGGCCATTAAACTCCCACCATGACATACAGTGACCATCAATGCCCATGGCCATTCAACTCCCACCATGACATACAGTGACCATCAATACCCATGGTCATTCAACTCCCACCATGTCATACAGTGACCATGAAAGCCTTAAGTCACTCAACACCCACCATGACATACAGTGACCATCAATGCCCATGGTCATTCAACTCCCACCATGACATACAGTGACCATCAAAGCCCCAAGTCACTCAACACCCACCATGACATACAGTAACCGTCAATGCCCATGGTCATTCAACTCCCACCATGACATACAGTGACCATCAATGCCTTAAGTCACTCAACACCCACCATGACATACAGTGACCATCAATGCCTTAAGTCACTCAACTCCCACCATGACATACAGTGACCATCAATGCCCCAAGTTACTCAACACCCACCATGACATTCAGTGACGATCAATGCCCATGGTCATTCAACTCCCACCAAGACATACAGTGACCATCAATGCCCATGGTCATTCAACTCCCACCATGACATACAGTGACCATCAATGCCTTAAGTCACTCAACACCCACCATGACATACAGTGACCATCAATGCCCCAAGTCACTCTACACCCACTATGACATACAGTGACCATCAATGCCTTAAGTCACTCAACTCCCACCATGACATACAGTGACCATCAATGACCCAAGTCACTCAACACCCACCTTATCATACATTGACCATCAGTGCCCATGGTCACTCAACTCCCACCATGACAAACAGTGACCATCAATGCCTTAAGTCACTCAACTCCCACCATGACATACAGTGACGATCAATGCCTTAAGTCACTCAACTCCCACCATGACATACAATGACCATCAATGCCCCAAGTCACTCAACACCCACCATGACATACAGTGACCATCAATGCCCATGGTCATTCAACTCCCACCATGACATACAGTGACCATCAATGCCTTAAGTCACTCAACTCCCACCATGACATACAGTGACCATCAATGCCCATGGTCATTCAAATCCCACCATGACATACAGTGACCATCAATGCCCATGGTCATTCAACTCCCACCATGACATACAGTGACCATCAATGGCTATGGCCATTCAACTCCCACCATGACATACAGTGACCATCAATGCCTTCATTCACTCAACACCCACCATGACATACAGTGACCATCAATGCCCCAAGTCACTCAACTCCCACCATGACATACAGTGACCATCAATGCCTTAAGTCACTCAACACCCACCATGACATACAGTGACCATCAATGCCCATGGTCATTCAACTCCCACCATGACATACAGTGACCATCAATGCCTTAAGTCACTCAACTCCCACCATGACATACAGTGACCATCAATGCCTTAAGTCACTCAACTCCCACCATGACATACAGTGACCATCAATGCCCATGGTCATTCAACTCCCACCATGACATACAGTGACCATCAATGCCTTAAGTCACTCAACACCCACCATGACATACAGTGACCATCAATGCCTTAAGTCACTCAACTCCCACCATGACATACAGTGACCATCAATGCCCCGAGTCATTCAACTCCCACCATGACATACAGTGACCATCAATGCCCCAAGTCACTCAACTCCCACCATGACATACAGTGACCATCAATGCCCATAGTCATTCAACTCCCACCATGACATACAGTGACCATCAATGCCTTAAGTCACTCAACTCCCACCATGACATACAGTGACCATCAATGCCTTAAGTCACTCAACACCCACCATGACATACAGTGACCATCAATGCCCATGGTCATTCAACTCCCACCATGACATACAGTGACCATCAATGCCTTAAGTCACTCAACTCCCACCATGACATACAGTGACCATCAATGCCCATGGTCATTCAACTCCCACCATGACATACAGTGACCATCAATGCCCATGGTCATTCAACTCCCACCATGACATACAGTGACCATCAATGCCCATGGTCATTCAACTCCCACCATGACATACAGTGACCATCAATGCCTTAAGTCACTCAACTCCCACCATGACATACAGTGACCATCAATGCCCATGGTCATTCAACTCCCACCATGACATACAGTGACCATCAATGCCCTAAGTCACTCAACACCCACCATGACATACAGTGACCATCAATGCCCATGGTCATTCAACTCCCACCATGACATACAGTGACCATCAATGCCTTAAGTCACTCAACACCCACCATGACATACAGTGACCATCAATGCCTTAAGTCACTCAACTCCCACCATGACATACAGTGACCATCAATGCCCCAAGTCATTTAACACCCACCATGACATACAGTGACCATCAATGCCTTAAGTCACTCAACTCCCACCATGACATACAGTGACCATCAATGCCCATGGTCATTCAACTCCCACCATGACATACAGTGACCATCAATGCCTTAAGTCACTCAACACCCACCATGACATACAGTGACCATCAATGCCCCAAGTCACTCTAAACCCACCATGACATACAGTGACCATCAATGCCTTAAGTCACTCAACTCCCACCATGACATACAGTGACCATCAATGACCCATAGTCACTCAACACCCACGTTGACATACATTGACCATCAATGCCCCGAGACACTCAACTCCCACCATGACATACAGTGACCATCAATGCCTCAAGTCACTCAACTCCCACCATGACATACAGTGACCATCAATGCCTTAAGTCACTCAACTCCCACCATGACATACAGTGACCATCAATGCCCCAAGTCACTCAACACCCACCATGACATACAGTGACCATCAATGCCCATGGTCATTAAACTCCCACCATGACATACAGTGATCATCAATGCCTTAGGTCACTCAGCTCCCACCATGACATACAGTGACCATTAATGCCCATGGTCATTCAAATCCCACCATGACATACAGTGGCCATCAATGCCCATTGTCATTCAACTCCCACCATGACATACAGTGACCATCAATGGCTATGGCCATTCAACTCCCACCATGACATACAGTGACCATCAATGCCTTAATTCACTCAACACCCACCATGACATACAGTGACCATCAATGCCCCAAGTCACTCAACTCCCACCATGACATACAGTGACCATCAATGCCTTAAGTCACTCAACACCCACCATGACATACAGTGACCATCAATGCCCATGGTCATTCAACTCCCACCATGACATACAGTGACCATCAATGCCTTAAGTCACTCAACTCCCACCATGACATACAGTGACCATCAATGCCTTAAGTCACTCAACTCCCACCATGACATACAGTGACCATCAATGCCCATGGTCATTCAAATCCCACCATGACATACAGTGACCATCATTGCCTTAAGTCTTTCAACACCCACCATGACATACAGTGACCATCAATGCCTTAAGTCACTCAACTCCCACCATGACATACAGTGACCATCAATGCCCCGAGTCATTCAACTCCCACCATGACATACAGTGACCATCAATGCCCCAAGTCACTCAACACCCACCATGACATACAGTGACCATCAATGCCCATGGTCATTCAACTCCCACCATGACATACAGTGACCATCAATGCCTTAAGTCACTCAACTCCCACCATGACATACAGTGACCATCAATGCCTTAAGTCACTCAACTCCCACCATGACATACAGTGACCATCAATGCCCATGGTCATTCAACTCCCACCATGACATACAGTGACCATCAATGCCCCAAGTCACTCAACACCCACCATGACATACAGTGACCATCAATGCC
Source organism: Bulinus truncatus (assembly GCA_021962125.1). Lineage (NCBI taxonomy): Eukaryota > Metazoa > Mollusca > Gastropoda > Planorbidae > Bulinus > Bulinus truncatus. Next base: position 2,792,758 of record JAGDYQ010000069.1, read on the forward strand.
CATGGTCATTCAACTCCCACCATGACATACAGTGACCATCAATGCCCATGGTCATTCAACTCCCACCATGACATACAGTGACCATCAATGCCTTAAGTCACTCAACACCCACCATGACATACAGTGACCATCAATGCCCCAAGTCACTTTAAACCCACCATGACATACAGTGACCATCAATACCCAGGTCATTCAACTCCCACCATGACATACAGTGACCATCAATGCCCATGGCCATTCAACTCCCACCATGACATACAGTTACCATCAATGCCTTATGTCACTCAACTCCCACCATGACATACAGTGATCATCAATGCCTTAATTCACTCAACTCCCACCATGACATACAGTGACCATCAATGCCTTAAGTCACTCAACTCCCACCATGACATACAGTGACCATCAATGCCCATGGTCATTCAACTCCCACCATGACATACAGTGACCATCAATGCCTTAAGTCACTCAACTCCTACCATGACATACAGTGACCATCAATGCCCATGGTCATTCAACTCCCACCATGACATACAGTGACCATCATTGCCCATGGTCATTCAACTCCCACCATGACATACAGTGACCATCAATGCCTATGGTCACTCAACTCCCACCATGACATACAGTGACCATCAATGCCCATGGTCATTCAACTCCCACCATGACATACAGTGACCATCAATGCCCATGGCCATTCAACTCCCACCATGACATACAGTGACCATCAATGCCCCAAGTTACTCAACTCCCACCATGACATACAGTGACCATCAATGCCCATGGTCATTCAACTCCCACCATGACATACAGTGACCATCAATGCCCATGGTCTTTCAACTCCCACCATGACATACAGTGACCATCAATGCCTTAAGTCACTCAACACCCACCATGACATACAGTGACCATCAATGCCCCATCATCTTAACACCCACCATGACATACAGTGACCATCAATGCCCCAAGTCACTCAAACCCACCATGACATACAGTGACCATCAATGCCCATGGTCATTCAACTCCCACCATGACATACAGTGACCATCAATGCCTTAAGTCACTCAACTCCCACCATGACATACAGTGACCATCAATGCCCATGGTCATTCAACTCCCACCATGACATACAGTGACCATCAATGCCCATGGTCATTCAACTCCCACCATGACATACAGTGACCATCAATGCCTTAAGTCATTCAACTCCCACCATGTCATACAGTGACCATGAAAGCCTTAAGTCACTCAACACCCACCATGACATACAGTGACCATCAATGCCCATGGTCATTCAACTCCCACCATGACATACAGTGACCATCAAAGCCCCAAGTCACTCAACACCCACCATGACATACAGTCAAGTCAATGCCCATGGTCATTCAACTCCCACCATGACATACAGTGACCATCAATGCCTTAAGTCACTCAACACCCACCATGACATACAGTGACCATCAATGCCTTAAGTCACTCAACTCCCACCATGACATACAGTGACCATCAATGCCCCAAGTCACTCAACACCCACCATGACATACAGTGACCATCAATGCCCATGGTCACTCAACTCCCACCATGACATACAGTGACCATCAATGCCCATGGTCATTCAACTCCCACCATGACATACAGTGACCATCAATGCCTTAAGTCACTCAACTCCCACCATGACATACAGTGACCATCAATGCCCCAAGTCACTCAACACCCACCATGACATACAGTGACCATCAATGCCTTAAGTCACTCAACTCCCACCATGACATACAGTGACCATCAATGCCCAAGTCACTCAACACCCACCTTATCATACATTGACCATCAATGCCCATGGTCACTCAACTCCCACCATGACAAACAGTGACCATCAATGCCAAGTCACTCAACTCCCACCATGACATACAGTGACCATCAATGCCCCGAGTCATTCAACTCCCACCATGACATACAGTTACCATCAATGCCCCAAGTCACTCAACACCCACCATGACATACAGTGACCATCAATGCCCATGGTCATTCAACTCCCACCATGACATACAGTGATCATCAATGCCTTAAGTCACTCAGCTCCCACCATGACACCAGTGACCATAATGCCCATGGTCATTCAACTCCCACCATGACATACAGTGACCATCAATGCCCATTGTCATTCAACTCCCACCATGACATACAGTGACCATCAATGGCTATGGCCATTCAACTCCCACCATGACATACAGTGACCATCAATGCCTTAATTCACTCAACTCCCACCATGACATACAGTGACCATCAATGCCCCAAGTCACTCAACTCCCACCATGACATACAGTGACCATCAATGCCTTAAGTCACTCAACTCCCACCATGACATACAGTGACCATCAATGCCCATGGCCATTCAACTCCCACCATGACATACAGTGACCATCAATGCCCATGATCACTTATCTCCCACCATGACATACTGTGACCATCAATGCCCCAAGATACTCAACACCCACCATGACATGTAACCATCAATGCCCATACATGTAACCATCATGCCCATGGTCATTCAACTCCCACCATGACATACAGTGACTATCAATGCCCATGGTCATTCATCTCCCACCATGACATACATTGACCATCAATGCCTTAAGTCACTCAACTCCCACCATGACATACAGTGACCATCAATGCCCATGGTCATTCAACTCCCACCATGACATACAGTGACCATCAATGCCCATGGTCACTCAACTCCCACCATGACATACAGTGACCATCAATGCCCATGGTCATTCAACTCCCACCATGACATACAGTGACCATCAATGCCCCAAGTCACTCAACACCCACCATGACATACAGTGACCATCAAAGCCCATAGTCATTCAACTCCCACCATGACATACAGTGACCATCAATGCCTTAAGTCACTCAACACCCACCATGACATACAGTGACCATCAATGCCTTAAGTCACTCAACTCCCACCATGACATACAGTGACCATCAATGCCCCGAGTCATTCAACTCCCACCATGACATACAGTGACCATCAATGCCCCAAGTCACTCAACACCCACCATGACATACAGTGACCATCAATGCCAATGGCCATTCAACTCCCACCATGACATACAGTGACCATCAATGCCCCAAGTCACTCAACACCCACCATGACATACAGTGACCATCAATGCCCATGGTCATTCAACTCCCACCATGACATACAGTGACCATCAATGCCCATGGTCATTCAACTCCCACCATGACATACATCAATGCCCCAAGTTACTCAACACCCACCATGACATACAGTGACCATCAATGCCCATGGTCATTCAACTCCCACCATGACATACAGTGACCATCAATGCCCATGGTCATTCAACTCCCACCATGACATACAGTGACCATCATGCATGTCACTCAACTCCATCATGGCATACAGGACCATCAATGCCCATGGCCATTCAACTCCCACCATGACATACAGTGACCATCAATGTCCATGGTCATTCAACTCCCTCCGTGACATACAGTGACCATCAATGCCTTAAGTCACTCAACTCCCACCATGACAAACAGTGACCATCAATGCCCATGGTCATTCAACTCCCACCATGACATACAGTGACCATCAATGCCCATGGTCATTCAACTCCCACCATGACATACAGTGACCATCAATGCCCCAAGTCACTCAACACCCACCATGACATACAGTGACCATCAAAGCCTTAAGTCACTCAAATCCCACCATGACATACAGTGACCATCAATGCCCATGGTCATTCAACTCCCACCATGACATACAGTGACCATCAATGCCCATGGTCATTTAACTCCCACCATGACATACAGTGACCATCCATGCCCATGGTCATTCAACTCCCACCATGACATACAGTGACCATCAATGCCTTAAGTCACTCAACACCCACCATGACATACAGTGACCATCAATGCCCATGGTCATTCAACTCCCACCGTGACATACAGTGACCATCAATGCCTTAAGTCACTCAACTCCCACCATGACAAACATTGACCATCAATGCCCATGGTCATTCAACTCCCACCATGACATACAGTGACCATCCATGCCCACGGTCATTCAACTCCCACCATGACATACAGTGACCATCAATGCCTTAAGTCACTCAACACCCACCATGACATACAGTGACCATCAATGCCTT